>JAUIMM010000278.1:0-207500 GCA_031769625.1 Taudactylus pleione
CGACGGCCGTTTCGGTGGTACAACCGCCTTCATCATGAGCACAAATATAATGTTTAAACATTGTACATAAATAGGGAAAAATAGGCGCCTGATCAGACAAGTAATGATGGAACTCACCTGCTGCCGGGGAACTCAGCTACACGCTGGTCCTCTCATACCAGAAGCAATGTCATGGCATACTCCACGTGTTCTTGTGATCACATGGCCAAACATCACCACAGCAACGCCCCTCGCAGAGATAGCACTGCAAAAGAACCAATGCCCTCTCTTGGGGATGGACTGCACGTGATGTCAGTGCATCACGTGTGTAGGCTCGCTCAAGTGCCGGAAACACGTGACATACATCAGTCACGTGTGGTGGGGGAACAAGTGTAAACACTCAATTGGTTATCCAGGTAACCCAAATATGTAACCCCGGTGATCTCCAATCAAAATCCTGCCTGACAGGCACCTATATTCCCACAATTCAGATGACAAACAAGAATCCCATTATAAACACCTGTCACCCACTCAGGGATGCATATTTGGATAGAACACCTCACCAAAAGAGATAACACAAAATCAAAAAGAAGAGAAAAATAAAAAATCTGTAACAAACAAATAATAATCTCAAAAAATGTGTATCATAAATATATCTACTAGTCCACATACAAAAAAAACTTTTTTGACTGATTGACAATGCTCAGCAATCCCCCAATAATGTCCAGGTCTCTCACAGATCACAAAAAAACATTGAAAGATAATTCATCATTAAGACCCATTGGTCGTAACGTCCTCAACTGATAGATAAGTTCACATTCCTTCTGCAGGAGTTTTTTACCCCGATCACCCCCCCTCCTCAGGGGTTTGATTTGGTGCAAAGACATGAAATGAAAGTCACCAATCCCATGTCCATGGTCCATGAAATGTCTAGCCATTGGTGGTGTATTTAGGTCCAAGCCATTGGTGGTGTATTTAGGTCCACTGATGAAAAGGCCTTTTTGATTGAAGACCTGTGTATAGCAATGCATTCTTTCAGCATCCTTGTCGTTTTTCCAATGTATACCATTGGACAGGAGCAAATAGCATAGACAACAAAACGACTTTCACAGTTCATCTGTTGATAAAGGTGGTATTTTTGACCACTCTTGGGATGGACAAATACATCCCCTGTCACAATGAACTTGCAATTAACACATCCACTGCATCAAAATGCCCCATGTTTTGGCGTAAGCCAATTGTCTGCTCCTGAACCAGGGTGGATGTCAGCATTTGTCACAAGGTCTTTTAAATTATTGCTGCGTTTATAGGAAAATAATAGGTTATTGTGGCATGTGTTTTTAAGGATGGGGTCAGAGCTGATGGTATGCCAATGTTTGAGGATAGATTTTCTCAATTTATTAGAGAAAATAGAAAAAGTAGTAGGAAAAATTAATCTCTCAAGTTTCGCCTTTGGTCCTTTATCAAACTTGAGTAAATTGGTCCTATCCAACACCAGACATTTTTCAATGGCATCATCAACTACTTTCTGATCATATCCCCGTTCAACAAAATCCATTCCCATCTTGTCAAGTGCCTGGGGTAGATCTTTAGTCTCAGAAGTACTCCTTGTTACCCGTAGCAGTTGAAAAAATGGCAGGCCCTTTTTAAGTGGTCTGGGATAGAAGCAATCTTCCATTAGCATTGTATTCAAATCAGTTGATTTCTTATAAATATTTGTCACAAATTTGTTGTGATCGATTGACACAGCCACATCTAAAAATTGTAAACTTTGAGGGCTGCTAGAGCATGTCACTCTAATAGAACTGGTTAAATTATTCAAGAACTCCACAAACTGATCCAAGATATCTACTCCACCGGTTAATATCAAAAAGATATCATCAATGAACCTCGTATAAAAGGCTATATGTCTGGAGAATGACAAATTGGTTACAATGTTGATATGCTCATACTCGTGCATATAAAGATTTGCATAACATGGGGCCATATTCAACCCTATGGATGTCCCTCGTAACTGCAAATAAAAATAATTTTCAAAATGAAAATAGTTTTTATGCAAGATGACATCAATCAAAAGAAGCAAGAATTCACATGGTGGACCAATGTAATTAGTCCTGTTAATGATGGCTTTTTTAATGGCTGCCACCCCCTCATCATGATCAATATTGGTATACAGACTCACAATGTCTAAGGTCACCAGAATACATCCTGGCGGAGGGGGGCCGAACTCTTGAAGCTTGAGAAGGAAATCGGTCATGTCCCTTAATATACTGGGGATTGCACAAACGATTGGCTGGAGAAAATAATCAATGAACAGAGAAAGAGTTTGACACAATGAACCCCGGGAAGAGATGATGGGCCTCCCCGGGCATTTTTCCAATGATTTGTGTATTTTAGGTAACGCATAGAGTAATGGAATAACAGGAAATTCTTGTGTTAGAAATGTAACCGTATTCTCATCCAACCAACCATTTGTGAAACCCATAGAAATAATAGAGTTGATCTCTTTCTTAAAGGAGCTTGTGGGGTCAAATCTTAATTCTTTATAACATGAGCTACCTGACAGCTGCCTATGTATCTCTCCAATGTAGTCAGTCTTGTTCATCACAACCATGCCCCCGCCTTATCGGCAGGGCGGATGATGATCTCTTTATTATTTTTGAGCTGTTTAATTGCTGATCTCTCAAGACTGGATAAATTGAAGTACGAGATTTTTTGCTTATCCATGAAGGGCATAGTGTCCTGTCTAACTAGTCTCATGAATGTTTCAATTGATGAATTGGTGCTGGTCACGTTGGATGCGTTTCGTCACAATCTGGACTTCACAGATCTTGATGAAGTACAGATTGTGATGAAACGCGTTGGGGGCTAACCTTGTCTGCCTAAGATGAACTTGATGAGAATAAGATAAGAGAACATTTTTTTTAAAAAACATTGTTTATGTATTATATGAAAAAACATTTTAAACACTTACGGTACCAAATAGATACGGTTCTATACAATATAGTATTTTCTCTTTTATTCTTTATTATTTTATATTTTTCACCTTTTGTTCTATTTATTCATTTTTCCTAAGAAAAAAAAAAATTTTTCATGTGTATGGTGTATTGAGTATTTTTATGAAATAATTGTAATAAATGTGGTTTTTTAAAAAAAGAGATTAACTTTTAGAACAATTTTTGGTACATGGCACTTTATATTTATTGAATGCATTTTGTTCACTTGACACTTTATATATAGTAAAATTGAATTGCTTTCATCTTCATATATTAAATACTTTGCACTTAACATAGTTTTTTAGAAATATCTACAGTTGTATGCAAGGCACTTAAACACTTTTTGGTTTTCTCACATTCTATATATATTTTATGTATTAATGAATATTTCACACATACATATTCAACACCAATAGGAGGTAAACACCCAAGTACATCATTATATATATATATATATATATATATATATATATATATATATATATATATACACAGTGGCGGAACTAGCAGTAGTGCAACTGGTGGCTTACACCGGTGCCCACTGTGGTGCAGGGGCCCATAGCCCCTGCAGCCAACAGCGCCACTGCACCCACTGCCAGTGTCCCCTGGGCCCCACAGTGTAGTGCAGACCGCAGTGATTGAGGTCTGCACTACAAAACAAACACCGCCGCCAGCCCCAGGTAGTACATACGTACTACCTGGCGGTGGTGTGTTTGTTTTGGCAGCCAATGAGAGTCAGACAGACTCTCATTTGCTGCTGTGCCCACGGAGGGAGCCGGGCTGGAGCTCACTCATGAGCTCCGCCTTCCAGCTCCCACAGTGTGATGGGAGAGACATCATGACGTCTCTCCCATAGTGCAGAGCGAAAGTGGGTCAGCAGGACAGAGAAGCAGACAGCGACAGGCACAGGAGCGGGTTCAGGTAAGTATTTTTTTTGTGTGTGTTCTATAGTTGGATTACTACTGGGGGCACTGCACAGACTGTAGTGGGGACTACTACTGGGGCACTGCACATAGTGGGGACTACTACTGGGGGCACTGCACCAGGATGTATCTATAATGGGTGCAGGGTGTGCGGGCACATGGACCCCAGGGGAGCCCCGCCAGCACTCCCTGCACCCATAGTATTACTTACCTCTCTGGAGTCCCACGTCGGCACAGGGGTCCGACGCTGTAAAAATGACTGGAAAATGGCCGTCGCGGCCATTTTCCCGATCACCTGCGCATACTCTATAGATTTTGGGCGCACTCTAGTGCCCAGAGTCTATAACTCTGGTGCTGGCCGCCGGACGGAGAGGAGGGGTCCCGTGTCGGAGACTGCACGCGGACCCCCTCCTCTCTAGAAACGCCCCTGCACTGCACATAGGAGGGACTACTACTGGGGGCAGTGTACATAGCAGGGACTACTACTGGGGCACTGCACATAGGGGGGGCTACTACTGGGGGCACTGTACATAGGGGGGACTACTACTGCGGACACTATATAAGGGACCCTACTGGGGGCACTGCATAGGGGTACCACTACGTGGAGCACTGCATATATATATATATATATATACATTAACTGAAGTACCCGTTGCCTGCGTTTAAATCTTCAAGTTATTAAGTATTATTATGTGATGTCATCCAACAGGCTCCCTGGGTCAAAGTTCTGCCTGGCGCACTCCACTGTGAGGTCCAACCGGGACCCCAACCACTCCATTAGGCCCTCTGTGAAGTTTTCATCCAAATCCATCAATGAAAGTCTCAGAATAGGCTCCCTGTCAAAGTTCTGCCCAGCGTACAGCACCAATGGGCGGTCCGACCGGCACCTTAAACCCCATCCAACTGGACCATCTCACGTTGGTTTCATCCCAGTAGGTTCAGGGATGTCCGAATGCATAACCGGACAGTCATACAAACAAACAAACAGACCAATGAATTTTATATATAAGATATATTCTATTAAAGCACAGCTACAGCTGCTGCATTGTTCTGTCTGAACGTACAGTATAAATGGTTTTGCCTACAGCAGAGAGGAGAAAAATCTCATCTATTGTACATTTCTATAAAATATAAAAGTCCTATTACCCTTCCCTGTGATCTGTACATGCTACAGCGCTGTCAACACTTGCGTGGTAGTCAGAGATAGAGGGAGTGTCTCCGCACAAGCTATTTGATTGGTAAATATATAGCCAAAATCCTCAAGTTGCATGACAGTAAGTTATAAATTTTAGATCAGAAACATACTTTTATGAGTAAATGAGATAAATGCCATCAACATATAAATTTGGCGGTGCTCCCCTAGAGTTAGAAAACAATGCAAAAATAGTGCAATGTTTATAAACATTGAACTCGTATTCAGCCATGTGATCATGATTGACACGCAGGGAGGCGGAACCTATTGGGCAGTCGCTGATTGGTCCGTACTCGTCCATTTAGGAGGGTCTGCTTTCCAGACCCGGATAGTTGACGGCAGCAGCAGGTAACGCTCCTTACACATTTTTTATGTACAGCTGCTATCAGTCATTACAGAAACACTGTGGTTACCAGAGCGAGTCCCTCTTTTTCTTTACAGATCATGCTCCTATACTACTTTATGTGAATGTCACAGGTGTCCTATTATTTGTAATGATACAGGAACACTATGTATAGGACATCAGTAATGCAAGGGTTGATGTGTCTCAGGCCCTGATTCAGAGTAGGACGCTCTGACAGAGCGCTCAGTCTGAATCAGGGCCGTCCTTCTCTTTTTTTAGAGCGGCCTCCTAGTCGCTCGCATAGCTGTGGGTGACCACCCACAGCTATAGCGAGCAGCCAGGAAGATGGTCGCGATGGTCTTGACCATCGCGACCATCGCGCTTGCGACGAGACCCTTGTGGTAGGGTCTCGTTGCCGCAAGCCCCAGAGTGCTTTCGGCTCTAACAGAGCCAAAAGCACTCCCACTGACATCACTTGTGATGTCAGTGGGGCCGGCCCCAGACGGTAGGCGTTCCCATGGGATGTGAACCCCTTAGTGTTAGGGACTGCTAGAGACAGAGAAGCCGTGACGTGGCCTAGCAGCTTCCCGTGTATTTGCAAATGCATGCAACTAATATCTCTGATTTCTATGACCATATAGTCTTCATATATTGTTGCAGGTACTATTCAGTGTGCTGAGGAACAATAGGGGGTTAAACCCCCCTCCTTTTTCTACTTAGTATGACCCCTCCCTTTCATGCACCTGATTAGTGCTGCTAGATTGATTGAGCAGCTACCATTTTTTGTTTGTTTGGTATGAGTGGCATGAAGGAGCCAGCATTAGTAGGGCATGCTGGTTCTAGTAGTGCTAGTTGGAGTTCCCAGGGGTGACTCCCAGGTAGGCTGGCTCTCAATGTGGATGCATTTATGTATGTGCCTTTATCAGGAGGCCTTACATTTGACAAAATTTATATGTGCCTTTATCATGAGGCCTTATAATTTTTATAATTTACATTTGGGGTGAGCGTTCGGGCGTAAGACCCCCGGGGCTGGTCTGGCTGGGCCCCCTCATGGCATCACCACTTAATACACATAGTTGCTTTTTACATCACATATTATGTTTGTATTTTTTTCATGTAATAATTCACATATATTTTAACCCCTTTTTCCAACACTCATTAATTAGTCTTACACAGCTATACTTTACACTGCACTGTCACTCTTTTTCCATTTTTCGTGTGATGCCCTGGGGGGGTCCAGGGCTGGACGTTTTTCGGGGTGCACTGCGCCCCGGATGTGAACCCCTTAGTGTTAGGGACTGCTAGAGACAGAGAAGCCTTGACGTGGCCTTGCAGCTTCCCGTGTATTTGCAAATGCATGCAACTAATATCTCTGATTTCTATGACCATATAGTCTTCATATATTGTTGCAGGTACTATTCAGTGTGCTGAGGAACAATAGGGGGTTAAACCCCCCTCCTTTTTCTACTTAGTATGACCCCTCACTTTCATGCACCTGATTAGTGCTGCTAGATTGATTGAACAGCTGCCATTTTTTGTTTGTTCCCATGGGAACGCCTCCGTCTGGGCAGACACCCCCCCAGGCCGCCCACCAAAGGGGGCGTGCTGTCACTCAACATCAACAGCACGCCCCCTTTGTAGCGAGACCCGGAGCGACAGTAATCACTTATCTTTTTTCTGACTATTATAACTGCCATTAAGGTGGGGAACACTCATTAAAATCATTGGATGCCTTTGGCAGATGAGTTAACAGCAGTATCTCATACTTCTACCTGAGGAGTTCTTTTAACTATACTTTTTCTATGTGACTAATCTTATATCAATAGTCAGCCCATTTAACCCAAGAGATATTGTCATAAATGTATCTCTTTTTTTTATCATTTTTTTGCCTTGATATGTATCATTATGGTGAATCACACTGAGAGGACACTCTATGGACAATATGGAACTATTTGAGTGAATTGATCCAATGTCATTAAGTGTGAGGATCCTTCGGATAAATCACCTCGGAGCGTGATATTTATGACATATACATTTATAAATCTTTTTTGTGATCCATTGATTTCTATGTGGTGTCTAGTTTTGGTGTTTATATTGTGTTATACATTTACTAAATAAAATATAATTTTTTACCAGATTTAAATAAGTTTGTGCCCCCTACAAAAAGAGTTATCTTCTTCTTTTCTATTTTAACACTTGCGTGGTACAATGTGTGAAATTTCCTGGCCAGATGCGGAACAATGTGAATATTTACAGTGTTGAAAATGTTGGTAGTCTCTAACCCAGGGGGGTCAGCAACCATCACAGCCGCACACAATGGACACGGAATAGCTTTACGTGGCATGCCGGAGATTTCGAAGATTTACCAGCTAGATCCGATATGTCAGTTCCAGACTTCAATTTAGGCCTCAATATTTTGCAATTAAAAGAGCAATATGTTCAGTGTCGGACTGGTGCATGAAGGGCCCACCAGGGAAAGGCAGTGGTAGGGGTCCATACTTAAAGGTTGTGGTCAGCCACCACAGAGGCTTGGCCAACCATTATAGAGGACATAACCTGCAGACAACATGGATACTACAGTGCATGGTCTGTTCATCCATGTTCCTGCTCTACAAGGTAACTGACACTGTTATAGAGTAACAATGTATCATTTGAGTGCACTGTCTGAAACAGAAAAGGAGGTTCGGGCCCTTAGGCAGTGGGGCCCACCGGGGATTTCCCCTGTACCCCTGTGGGCCAGTCCAACCCTGAATATGTTTATTTGTTCAGTTACAAATTAGCAAACAATGCCAATTAGCCTAAACTGGCCGATTTACCTATAAACTGGGATGGTGTATTGGTCTTTCCGGCTGCCACCAACTTTTTGATCCTATAGCTCTCACTACCTCCCCCACTCTTGGCAGTGTTTGTGTTCAGTAAGGTGGCAACACTGCTAAGTGATTTATATATCTTAAGTGTGGCGTCTTGTGATACAGTTACAGTAATTTAATTATTTTGTTGTGTCCAAAACACATGGCTGAGAATGGTGGTAGGGGCACTCTGAGTATACTTAATAATAGGTCCAGAAACCTTATGTGTTCATTGCTTCAGTTTTATCATCTTTCATCAGTGAAGAAGTTTATAAGTATTGTGGAGGGCACGGGGCAAATTGTTTATTATATGGTACCAAGTGCCGAGCATTTTTGGAGCTATATATACTGAGTGGGGCTTTAATTTGGTCCCTGGCAACTCCTATAGTGCGTACGTGCAGGTAAAAGGGGTGTGATCACTTCTAAATTGGGCGTGGCCATATCACATGTTGTGTTCCGCGAGTCATGAGGTACTTGGGAGGCAGACCTGCTCGGCCAGACATTCTTACAGCTGGACAGGCCCATCTGTCCATGGGCTCTTCTGACGTTCACCAGATGGCAAGTCCCGCCCCGTACATATACATATGTATGTAGGTGGAAAACTGCCACACTGAGCTTTACTCAATTTTGGCCAGTAGGCTGATAGCAAAAGGTTGCACACCCTTGTTCTACCGCATTGACCATTGGTTCCCAAAATGGAAGGTACTGTCCTCTTGGGTGTCGAAGCTGGATGATTGGCTGAGACCAGATCTCAAGTTAATATCGGGCGATGCCATTTTATGTTGCCCCTGACGACGCCATCTTGCGTCGTCAGCATGAAACCATTGTGTGCGACGCTAATATGCTATTATTAGCATTGTGCGACTGCATTGCTACCACATATTGTTAAAAGTCCTACCATACCCCATACGCACATTAAATCATACATATAATATACAAGATGCACAGTGCACAGTTGCACTGTTTATTAAACCACTCTGCACATAAAATGCACCACGCATATTAGCGACTACATGCAATATCCTTACACTTACACATACCAAAACTTATAAGAAGGCCCCCTAAGCATTAAGGTTAATATTAGAGGTTTTATACGTTATCAAGTCTATTGTGAAATACATATATTTGGTATTTAAGGTTTAGTACATGATAAGCAGACCATTTTTGGTGCCATTCTAAACCACTGTTTATTTGCAGACTTCTGAAATATCACAATACAAACTGAACTATGAACTGTATCGTAACAAGAACCAGGAGGAAGAATCAATGGGATTATGCCAACTCGTTCTATTGTATTGCCTATCTCTGCAAGGGTACATATGCAAGCACTCTAGATCTGGTAGTTAGTCATCTTTCTTTTCTGTTGGCGGAGGTTTCATAGTTGATGTCGGGAAATGTGGATCCAGAGCGCATGGGTATGTATCGACTGTACCTTGTATTTTGTATAACCTTTGCGCTAATTGTGTTATAGATCAAGGCGTGTAACTATATGCTTTTATGTGAATAATATCTTTTTTGTGCTTTGGAACCACAATCAAAGTCTGAAAAGTAATTATTTCCTATGCGTACGCAACACTAAATAGCGACTTTAGGGTATAGAGGTTAATAGGAATTCATATGGGGCACTGGCCTTACATAGAGGTGATGATGGGAATGAGTAAAAGGAATCAAGGGGGCTGTGGCCTGAGAAAGTTTGGGAGCCACTGCTAAATATCCACCAGATGAAGGCAGGAAGACTGAGCATAACCATTACTTCCAGAAAACAACATGGATTCTCCAATGAATCGTTACCTATACAACACTTTACACTAAGGGGGTCATTCAGACCCGGTCGTTAGCGCCGATGCGCTCGGACCGGGTCGATGGCCCCCCACAGAGCATGCGCACAACGGCGCCGGCGCCGTCGTGCGCATGCGTGAGACCCCCTACGACCGACAGCGCCGGTCGTAGCGGATCTCGATCCAAAGGGGGCGAGCTGTCGATGTTGATTGGCAGCCCAAACGGAGGCGTTCCTATGGGAACGCCTGCCGTTTGGGGTAACCCCACTGACATCACTAGTGATGTCAGTGGAGAGCTTCTGGCTCAGACAGAGCCAGAAGCTCTCCGGGGCTTATGACAAGTGAGACCCTACCCTAGGGTCTCGTCGTAAGCCCCGATGGTCGCGATGGTCTCTAACCATCGTGACCATCACCCGAGCGGTCGTTATAGCTGTGGGTGTTAACCCACAGCCTAACGACCGCAACAGAGGCGGGCGGTCAGGATGCAAGTGGCCGCCCAGTTTCTGAGCGACCACTTGCATCCTCCGACCGCCTCTGAATCAGGCCCTAAATGTGTCCCACTTGCTATCAGAATTTTTGGGAAAAAAAATTTCCTTCTAATCTCTGCAAACTCTGCCATGAGGAAACTCTGCTAAGTTGTAAAAACAAGGAAGACAGATGCAGGATATTCCACTCAAGGACATATGATAGATATGCAGAGCTGATAGCTAACAAGAATACATCAGTTGGCAAATGCTGTAGCAAGAGTACAGGTTGCATGTGTCATCAGAAATGCTGTAAAAATGTATTTATCTATATAAAATATAAGATATTTCACTGAAATATGCCATATATCCAATGTAACAGTTTAATGATGTCCAATACGTCATCATACATCTGTTTAAAAACAGATGTATGACAAAAATAAAATTCACATAATCAATTTTAAAATAAGACTGGGGACGGAGGGGGGAGATGTATCAGGCCTTGCAGTGGCAAAGGCAGGATTTCTAGAGGGGGGTTTCCAAGTGCTTAATTTTAGAGCGAGTGTAGCCTGTCAATGAAGGGGGCAGAATTAGTACTTAACCAGCTTTAATAAGCATCATACAAAGTGTATTGTGTGTATTAATTCCAAGCATATACAGGACCAGTGATCACAGTAAGCCATTAGATGGGCCAGTAGAGCCATCCTGCCTGAGCTGAACGTATTTATTTAAAATGTGGGCACCATTCCAGACTATTGGAGCAAGTCCAGGAGCCTAGAGGAGCAGCAGAAGGACCTAGCACTGCCCTGGACATATATGTACATATTGGGCTCTATAGCAGTGCATCTCTAACAGTGCATGTTTTCCAGATCTTCTAGTTGGTGCACAGGTTATTTATTACTGGCTGATACATGTTAAAAGATCCACAGGTGGTGCTAATTATTTCATTTGTGATACTGAGAAAAACATGCAGCGCTAGTAACAATCTATTAAATTACTATTTCTATTGTGGTCATGGTGTGAGCTGGTGAGGGGGGTTTCCAGGCAGACGGAACCCCCCCTGCATTTGCCTTTGCCTTGGAGAGAGATAAAGTGGAGAAGTTACCCATAGCAACCGATCATCTTCTAACTGTCATTTATATAGCACAGTCTTTGAAATTACAGTTAGAAGCTGATTGGATGCTTTGGGCAACTTTTCCACTGTATCTCTCTGCCAGGCCTGATACAGCTCACCATGGGACTTGCAACCTGGGCAAAGAAGCCAAAGGATTGTCAGCACAGACACTCGTAATATTTAGTTCATCCTTCCCCAGTTAATTAGTTATCCTAATGTAATGAAGTTTTAAAATGGGGAGGTGCACCCAGGAACAAATCAGTATACATAAGCAAAAAGAAAATAAAAAGTGTTCCAACAAGGGGTTGGTCCCCACCCCCCCTGAGACCCCTGGCTTGGGCTGACCGGCTTAGGGTGTTAATGTTTTGACCGGAGAGACCCGGTGATAGGGTCTCCTGGCTGTGGCATTACACCCCAGTCAATTTGGGCCCGGTGCTGGTTCTAAATATAGGGGGACCCCTATGCATTTTTCCCCCCTCTATTTAAAACCAGGACTGGCCCTGCAGCCAGGTGCTGGTTCCTAAACTACGGGGAAACCCTACACATTTTTCCCCCAGTAATTTTAGGACCAGGACTGGCTTAGCAGTCCAGGGCTGGTTATGTCTTTTGGTGGGGGGAAACCCTAAGTCATTTTCTTTTTCACATTAACCATTACAATAGTGATTCAATGCAGAAACATACACAAATCACACTGATCTGTGTATGTGTCTGCCAAACTCGCAGCTCAGGAGGTGGTCTATCTGAAACTTCTAATTAGCAGCGAGTTTGCAACAATTACACCCGAGATTGTAATCTCATTTCTTAGTAAATTCCTGAGTTGTAGCTTTTTCATGAAAAGTACTTCAGAGTTTGGCCGATGGTGAGTTTATTTGAGTTTGCAATTTCACCCGGGTTTTACAGTGAAAAGAGAAAAATCTCTCCCAAACTCACCCGAGTTTATCTTTAGTAAATATGCGAGATGAAAAAAATGCCTAAACTCACCCGAGATTGCAATCTCACCCAAACTCGAATCTTAGTAAATTTACCTCGTAGTGTTTATTTCTCATGGTATCTCTCATCAGTGCATTCTTGATGTATCCTGTTCCACATGTGCTTTAAACTTGACATATATATATTTCTCATGATACTGTATATCCCATCCAAATGTTTCGTAATGTATCTTATCATAATTGCCACTCAGGTCTGACATATGGATATCCCATGGTGTAACGTATCCATATATTCTTCAATTTGAATCAACCCCGTATTTATAACAGAATTATATGGTATATGTTATAGTATATGCAGACTGGGGTTTTGGTACCTTAGGCAAAACTAAAAAATACACCAAAGTACAGATACCACAACTCCAGATAAATACAATATATTGAATCATTACCCCAAATATATAGGAGTGATGACATCTTTATGACATAAACAATAGCATCCTGTCGTGAATAGCATTAAACTGGAAGGCTGTATTTATACTAAATATAAATAAATACATATAAACATTTGAGAGTGGATGCAATATTAAAACATTTTGTTAGTATTGTCTCACACTTGTATCACTTTAACAAATTTTTTGCACTTTATATTTCGCTGGCCATAAGATTTTAAAGGATGAATTAAAGGTAATATTTTATGTATTTTCTTGGGTCACCACAATAGAGAGTCTTCAATTAGATAATTCTATATATTAACAGTTCGTGAGCGCCCCTTGTTGGAACACTGTTTCTTTTCTTTTTTTGCTTATGTAACCTGGGCAAAGAGTAAAAAGAGCTAGCAAAGTACTAACAGCTAATTACTTCATACATGCCCTAGTGGCTGATAACAGATTGTGACCTTAAAGCTGGAATCTAGCCCAATAACCTTAATGCTAATTAATAAAGACACATGAGAAGTATATTGATGCTAAAATGGGAAGCTTTAGTTGAATATTAACCTGTATTGTGGCAAAATGAAAGAACGGCCAGCTAACAATATTGCCACTTCATTAATTCAAACTAAACTGTCAACAAGCGTTGGAAGGGGCCAACAGCCAGGGTGATATCAAACAAAGGAAATCTGGTATCCAACAACCATACCATTGACAGGTTCCAGACCCACCCAGCAGGGCGGCACCGCTGACCCCACTTGTTGGAATCCTCCTGAACCATGCATTGAAGTGGCACAAAGAAATCAAGGTATCCAACTCCCGTTCCAATGACACATGGCAGACCCACCCAGTAGGGTGGCACTGTTGACCACTGTAGGGTGAAATCAGCTTAAACTATGTATTGAAGCACAGCACCCCTCAACAAACTAATGCAGCAAGATGGCCACTGATCTGCCCTTCTCTCCTGCCAGCCCCAAAGCTGAGAAAATAAAAAGGGAAATGGGTTGGGAATTCAGGAAACAAAGAGGCATCAAAACCAGTGCCATCAGTATATCAATGATTCTTGTTGGGGGGGGCACTAAAACAAATGCACTTAAAAGCCATAGGAGTATAATTATTGGCAGCAGGCCTTGGATTGTTGGTGGACAGAAACATCTTCGCAATGTGGTAAACGGTACAACTGACAGTGCTTCATTAAAGCATACCCAATGGTGGGGCTGTCTTTCCTGGAGGCCCAATTTCATCAGGGGTGGATTGCAGTAAGAATGTGTATAGTAATACTTTCTTCCCAGTGTTGGCCATGACCTTAGCGAAGTCACAAAAAGGACACATGCAGCGTTCAAAAACTCCCAGTGCCAAAGCAGAAAGTCTTGTATGTTGGACAAATAACTCAGATGCCCAAACTCTCATTTCCATACCCTTCTAATCCCAAATGGCAGTGTCATTCGTGTACCCAACTCCACTGGCCACCATTGCTGGTCAAGATTTTACTTTCTACTTTAAAGGCAGGCTTGATAAGCTCTAATATGAACTAGTATCTTCTTAAAAACCTGCTCGATTCCTTTCCCGCACCCTCTCTACATTTGACCACAAGTGAAGAAAAATCTTCCATCATCTTCCCTTCCCACTTTACACTCCCTCCAGTCAGCCCTATCCATTAACTCGTAGTCGTTAATTGTCTCCTTTGCTGATCCTAGCCTTAGGTAACATCAGTTACCCACCAATGTACAATTCTCTCTCGTATTACCATGCCATCATTTACCATCTCCTGCCAAGCTTGTTCACACAACCTATTGGACCCTCCTTAGTCAGGCTTACATTCAAAACACTCTACATAGACAACACTGACCAACTTTAGTCACTGCTAAATATTAAGGCTACTGCTCTCTTTTAATTCTCCTTGACATTTCGGCTGCCTTCGACAAAACTGTCCAATCACTTTTCATACAAGCAATGCATTCCCTAGGTCTTCATGTTAGCAACCTATCCTGGTTGTCATCCTAACTATCAAGACGCTCCATGTTTTTGGGGCTGATTCTGATTCGCACGCAAAAAGCAAACGCAGCAGCGTGTACTGACATTCGACCATCTAAGACTTTATTCAAAAACTGCTGTAAACTCCTGCCCTTGTGTTCATCCATGTGTAAAGACTGGGATGCCCTCTACTAGCGCCCATGCACGCTGTGATACCGATTGTTGCGTACTTAGGGCCTGATTCAGAGAGGGACAGAATTGCGCAGTTGCACACAAGCGGCTGTGCAATTCCGTCCATTTATAATGCAAATGCAGAAGGAGGTGTCACACACCTCATTGCTGCATCTGCGAGGTCCCATCAGAACAATCGCAACCATCTTTCATGATTGTTGTCCCTTGGGCCAGGCTGCGGGAGCTGAAGCTTGCCACAGCCTGCCCAGGCCCTGGAAACTTGCAAGGCCAGGAAGTCTGCGTGCACCCACGCAGACTGTGGCCTCATCCCTCCCGGAAAACAGGAGTGACACGCCCCCATTTCTGGGAACGCTGCCAGGGAACATCCCCCGCTCTGTTTCCCAAACGCCTCAGCCTGTCAGTCAGGGGTCACCGGTCAGTCATGCTACTCCGAGGTGCCGCACTCTCGTGAGATCAGTACTGAATTCCCTGAGAAAGGCCCGGTGGCCGATACGCGTTGGAGCAATACACCCATCCGCATTGAAGCAACAATAGCACACTACCATCAAGTCTCCTCGCGGCTAATGAGTAGAGCGACTGGCTCCGGAGCGAAACCACTGAGGACCGCGTGATATCTCAAAAGCGCAGCACCTCAGAGTAGCATGACGGACCGGTGACCCCATTAATACCAGGAAGCGTGCAGCAGTACACGCGGATGCCTAGAGGCAAACAAGATGGTAAAGAAGGAAGACAGAGACAATGCTTACCAGGAGGTGAGCGCTGCATTGGGTAAGTTGTCCACCTGGCGGACACGGGACGCCGCGCCCCCGGACACCACAACAAATGTTTAATGTTTACTGGTTCATGGTATACAAACCGGTAAATCCTGTAAAACACAACACCCGGTTAGGGTCCTAACTAGAAACTTTAATCCCGTTCAGGGTATCTCACTAACTAAAATCCCGGTCAGGGTATCCACAATAACTTTATATATTTTAAGGACAAATGATTACAACCTTGTTGTATGTTCAAAATTGGAGCAGTGTGACTCCATATTTATTTATTTAGACATTTCACTTATTTAGACATACAACTTCTCTGGTGTACATTTATTCCTCAAAACCCACAATTGGGGACACTAATACACCTATTTAACCCTAATTAGCGCAAAGAACTCCAATTTTTCATTTTTTTCAAAGTGGAGTAGTTACCTAAAAAATGAAAGAAGGAAAAACTTCAGAAAACATTTCAGAAATACAAAAGAAATGAAAATGTCTGAGGAGGAAATTGCACATTAAAGAGGGGATTATAGTTCCGGCACCAATTTCACCCAAACAGGTTTTATATTTGCTGGCTATGGGTGGTTAATAAGGTTCCCAAAAGTTACTCTGAGCTCTAAGCAGAGATTCAGGGGTACATTTAGTAACCTTTGTATTTGTTTTTTTTGGGGGCGGTTTTCCATTGGTTTTGCAATCCCCCCAATCACTAAAAGCAAAACTGATGGAAAATACAGTAATGTTACCTCATATATGATAGGTGCTGGATAGGATGGATATCTATACCGGATATAATATAAAAAATTTAATTGAAACGTTTGTCAAAATAGGCTTTACTCTGCCTGTAGAAATGGAATCGGTATGGATGACCGCCGCATGTGAGCCTGGCAGATGAAATTCCAATGCCGGCAGCACGAAGGGAGAAGATCCCGGCAGGGCAGGTAAGTACCCTATCCCTACCCCTCTCCCCCCTCCCAACCCTCACACTCCCTTAGGGGTGCCTAACCTCCCCCCCTAGTGCCTAACCCTAATCTCCCCCTCCGCACCCCAAACCTAACCCTCCCGGGGGTGCCTAACCCTAACCCTCCCTTCCCCTAGCCTAATCCTGACCCTAAGTCTCCCCGGGAGTCCCTAAACCTAACCCTCCGTGGCTAACAGGTCCCGACGCACGGATTACGTATGTTTGGTATGCCAGGCATCGGGATTTCGGTGTGGGGCTAATTATAGGCATCTGTATTTACACGCCTATCATTAGTCCCATGCCGGGATTTCACTGTTGGGAAGCCGGTGGTCGGCATATCGACCGCCGGCTTCATGGCTACATACTGTAGAAACATACAGATATGTCCTTATACAACTTTGCTCTGAGCGCGACACTCAGGCGCCCTAGTCGCTGCATTTAAATATGCCTGTGGGCACATCATGCAATACACGGCTTAACCACTGGGTGGAATATGCTCCACTGACGAAAACTACAGTACTGAATACAATACTGTAGCAGTGGATGGAGATATGTGACAGGCGGGCCTATCACATACTGTGCACTATGGAATGGGTATGAAATACCCGTCAGCGGCAGGTCGACATCAGCAGAGTTCCGAGCAGTGGAAGCCCGACAGCGCTGGAAATCCCGATCGTGGATAGGTGAGTATCTACTAACCTAACCTTGCTTAGGGCTGCCTAACCCTCACTCCCCCTAAGCTCCAGCTGTCATGACTCGTTAGTATATGATCCCTGGTCTCCTGTCTCCTCTGCTCTTATCAGTGTCCTCCATTGATTGTTAATGTGTATAAGGCTTCTTATATGTTCCTTTATATCAGAAACATTTAAAATTAGAGACTAATTTTTTTTTTTTTTTCCAATATATCTCTTCTCCCACACTACCCACCACATACCAATCACCACTCACTAATTCCCATATGTCAACCTTGCAGGAAAAGAATGCAAGCACCACATCAACCACAATGCTCTATTCGCAAAGTAATTTGCATATATGCAAATTATCTTGCTCACAATGCACCTTGTTTGTTATTGATGCCCTCTTTTCCTGTGTTGTTGACATATAGAAATTAATAAACAGTGCTTGCATGTAGTAAGTGTTATAACTGAAAAAAAATATATATATATAAAAAAAAGTATACATATATATATTGTCTCCTTATTTCTACAGGTGTGTAAGTTGAACTACCCCCAGTGTAAGTACTATTAAATTTATCTTTTTCTAAGTAAGGGGAATTGACCATGATCTTTATAGATTGTAGATGCTCTGGTGTCAGGATTAAGACATGATCCTTATGGACTGTTTTAAAAGTGTGTGAAATTGCAATGGACCAATGTGGGCTGTTTTACCAGTGAGTTAAATGGCAAAGTTAAAAAGCATAATGCAGTGTAGATAGTCCAATTTGGATATGTGCAAATTATTATACCCATAATGCATGTTTTTTTTTGATGCTATGTTTTCAAGATTTTTCTGTGTTTTTTGGCATTAATAAATAGTGGTTTGCAAAAGAGTAATTTTTATAAAAGGTATATATATTAAAAAGAGAAAAAAAAAAATATTCTCCCTTTTTCTACAGGTGTCTGAATTAAACTACCCCCAGTGTGTGTTATTAAATTGTTTTATGTAGAAGCAGTCATTGGAGGAGGGCGTCAGTCCCTTAGGTTGCCAGGGGCGCTTGGACCACAAGATACACCCCTGGTGCCTAACCCTAAGTCCCCCCCCGGGAGCCCTAAACCTAACCCTCCCCCCCCCTGCTGCTGTCCGCTCGCGGCGCCCGGCATCTCTACGATCGGGATGCCAGGCGCCGGTCTCCCGGCGTCGAGGAAATGCGGGCGTCTACATCTAGACGCCCGGCAATTCACCCTTGCCGAGATATGACAGTCGGGGAGCCGGCTGCCAGTATTTAGGCAGTCGGCTTCCCGATTGCTTCCCGTACACTACTACTGCTCACACAACATTGCACAAGAGGTGTTCTCCTTTACAGTACTGCAGAGAGATGGCTTTGCCGCTAATCGCGATAGAAATTGTGGCCAGCAGCTTGTTCAGCTTGCTCATCGGTACACATACGGTATTACACGGAACTGGCTGTGGTGTAAAGACGCACTTTAAGCTTTCAATAAAAGGAGATTTGTAGTGTCGTGTATCCCTGCCTGTTACACTGCTACTATAGGCACTGAACACCAGTCATAGACAACAGGTGTAAATCATCTTCCCTGTAGCCTCTGTGGGTTAGTGGTAAAGGTGTTTGTTTAACACAGCTGTCAACTGGGGTTCCATCCCCATGAAGGCCAGGGGCATTGTGCAATGCGATGTTGTAATCTTTATTATTTTATCTACAGTATATATATTTTTTACATTTAACCTTTGCATTTCTCTTCATCAAACATTTGGCAATCAAGACACACTGTACTGTGTGAAACATTGCACAAAACCAGTATGCCACATTTGGTTTACCTTTACACAATATATATTGTTTGTTAATTCATAGAACCAATAAATAAACACTTAAACACTTTAATGGTAAGTATGCTGAAATGTAAACGTAATGTCTGCAAATATTTGGACATTATCATTTCCTTTAAAGAAGTGAGGCTGGAAATGGGTCCTCAGGGTTTGGGCACGTAGGTCCTCTCTGCTCCTTTTCCCTGTCCCCCTCCAAGTAAACGAGTAACAAATAGCACAAGAAGACAACCAAGCAGGGTCATCTTTAGAGAGGAGGGGGCCCATGTGCTAGCCCCCATCATGGGCCCCCTCATCTCACCCCGGCAGCCGACTGATGCGGCTGGCCAGCCACTGCAGAATAAGTAGACCGTGGGCCAGAGACTACTGCGCGGGCACATGCACAAAAGCCAGAAAAAAGGCAGTGGGAGCCATTTTCCGGCGTTTTGAGCAGCTCTGAAAGAACAGACGCGGGACCTTGGAGAGGTAAGATTTAGATAATATGGGTGCAGCACACACCCTGCACCCATTATAGATACGCCCTTGCAGACAAGACAAACAAACACTGAAAAATAAAACCTACACTAACACTACACTCCTGACAAACACACCACAGGCACACACAAATAAATATCGATGGAACGGAAAATAAAAAATACACCACACAAAAAAATAAAACAAACTATTAAACTCAACAAGACTCAGACAAGACTGCACCTCTCACCTACTACCACCAACCACCAAACTACCCTCACCATGTGGCATTGCTTGTTGTGGTGGGGGTGGGTTTATAGGGGGTTCCATGATGGAGAAGTTGCATGTGGTATGTTTTACCCTATAGAAAACCACCAGAAAGTGTTGGTCTTTGTGGTCTATTTTTGGTCGGTTTTGTTGTCAGTTTTGATGTCAGTTTTCATCGGAAGTGTCAAAACCGCCAACAAAGCCGAAGTCAAAACCGGCAGACATCGCTCAATTAGCACTGAAAACTGACAGCTAATACACATTTTTTAGATTCAAACACACCGTCTATAGCCACCAGTTTTAAAACTGAAGCAAAACCGACACTTAGTAAATTTACCCCTATTGTATATTTCTGACATAAAAAGAGACCATAGAGGTGATTAGCTTACTCAGTGCACAGGAGCCATACAGAGGGGGCAATTCAATTGCTTTATAACACCCAATCTCCCATCTAAAGTGACGGGAGATGATATTCAATTGTTTATTTAATGCACTTGTCGCGCCCAATCAGACCGGATTTAGGGCCTGATTCAGACCCACTCGCGAGCGGCTGTCCGCTCGCAAGTAGGTCGATGTTATGCACTGAGCATGCGCACGACGGAGGGAGCTCCGTCGTGCGCATGCGCCAGACGCGACGAGCGAAGGAAAGTCCTTCGCTCGTTGTGTCTGATCAAAGGGGGCGTGCTGTCGATGTTGATTGACAGCACGCCCCCTTTGGTGGGCGTGCTGGGGGCGTGCCCCCCTGACGGGGGCGTTCCCACGGGAACGCCTCCCGTCAGAAGCCGGCCCACTGACATCACTAGTGATGTCAGTGGGAGTGATTTTGGCTCTGATAGAGCCAAAATCACTCCGGAGCTTGCGGTTGAAAACCTCAACCGCAGGCTCCGGCTCGCAGTTTCGATGGTCGCGATGGTCACGACAATTGCGGCCATCAAAATGCACGCTCGTATAGGCTGTGGGTGGTGACCCACAGCTATACGAGCGTCCAGGAGGACGCTCCATTTTCATGGAGGGCGGCCCTCATTCAGAGCGTGCGCTCTGCTCAGAGCGTACGGCTCTGAATGAGGGCCTTAGTCACCTAAAATGGCTAAATTTATCTAAAGTCCTGGTTAGCATGGCCAAAACCAGTACTTTTTGCACATTTCTGCTCGACACCTCAGGAGGGTGCGAGCAGATTTCGCGCCTGAACGGAGCAATAATTGAATTGCTTCATTGGGCGGCGCATTAGTTGTGGTTTGAAACAACTGAATTGCCCCCAGAGTTTGCATTATCAAATAGAGGGTATAATATATCCTTCAAGGATTAGAAATATAACTTTTATTAATTTATAATAAAATATTCACTTATTTTAAAACATATTATTACAATGTATCATTCCTTTATGGGTGCTATGTAGATCACAGAAAAATATTGAATGCGATGGATTCTCAGAGTGTACCTATCATTTATCTAGCACCGTCTAGAAAATAATCGCTAGAATGTGATTGGTTGCTATGGGCAATGACACCAATCTGATACTACTTATCATTTATCTAGCACTTTCTAGAAGATAATAGCTATAATCTGATTGGTTGATATGGGCAACATCTCCACTTCTAAAAAACCCACTAAATTAAATATACCCCTATGTATCTATCCTAATTGAATTGACCCCTGTGTAGCGATTTATACAGCTCATAATAGGATACTATAGAGGTCTATTTACTAAGCAGTGTTAGGAGACAGAGTGAAACGTGATAAGGTGCCAGCCAATCAGCTCCCAACTGTCATCTCACAGGCTGTGTTTGAAAAATGACAGTTGGGAGCTGATTGGCTGGCACCTTATCACTTTTCACTCTGTCTCCTATCACTGCTTAGTAAATAGAACCCTTATGGAGCATACACACGGTCAGATATGTCAGATTTTCCTTCAGATATGAACGATTGAATGCTTTTTACATCGTTATCATTCAAATCTGAAGAAAAATCTGACTGTGTGTATGCACCATAAGTCTCTAATACGGCTGTGATATCTGTTACAGCCAGGGGCGGATTGGCAGTTACATTCTGCGGGGAAAATGCCGGTGGGCCAATTGGTTGTGGGGCCGCTTTTCCATTGAGGCCCCGCCCCCTTATCCCCGTCACCCGCGGCCGCTGGGTCCTGACACAGACTCACTAATTTTTTTACAGAGGGGGAGGGGGTGAAGGGAGATGATGTATCTAAGGGGGAGGGGGTGAGGGGAGATTTGTTGAACTGGGGGAGATGGACTTTCTGTGGGGGAGGGGGATCTGATATACTGAGATGATCTGTCTGTGGGGCGGGCTCATTTTGTTCTAAGGAGATATGATATTTCTGTGGGGGAGATGGGATGCTATACTGAGATGATCTGTTCTAAGGGGAGATGATATTTCTGTGGGAAGGGGTCTGCTGTACTAGGTGGAGATGATCTGTCTGTGGGGAGGGGCTCTGCTACACTAGGGGTGAGGGAGATGATGATCTGTGGGGATGGGGGTATTCTGTGCTAAGGGGAGATGACCTGTGTATGAGAAAGAAGGGCTATTCTGTGCTAGGGCAGGAAGACGCCACTGAGGAGACGCAGGATGATGGCACTGGGGAGGTGCAGGATGATGGCGCCTGGGAGACGCAGGAGGATGGCACTGTGGGGAGACACAGGTGGATGGTGCCAGAGAGAATTGGGGGTGGCATTGGAGAGGCGCAGGGGGATAGCGCTGAAGAAACACGTAAGGGGATAGGCTGGAGACACACCAAGGTGATGATGCTGGACACACACATAGAGGACGGTAGGACTGCTGGTACTATTAGAAGACAACACTGGGGCACAGTAATCTTCAGTAAGATAACAATTCTAATGAAACCATATTCTAATGCAAATGGTACCAAATGAGCAAATATATTTTATTAATATTAAATTGTTCAATATAGGAAACTCCCATTTTGTCCTGCCCCAAAACATCTGTTACTATGTATTATCTGGTTAAACCTCTGTTGCATGATGATGACATTGGCTTTATTGCTACACAAACAGGTGGCTTCCGGACCATGTGATCTCAGCATGAATAGTGAATACCGACTCAAGAAACTGTCTGTCCAAGAAGGATCAATTTCTTCAGAGGTTCCCCGCAGCAGAGAGATCATATAGGTGAGAAAATACTCATTCACCTGCTCGCTGTGCTTATTCACTGGAGAGAGGGATTGGGGGCATGGCTATCATCTCCTGGAGCTGTGGGCATGCCCCTAGCATGACATAACGGGGAGTCGCTTGTGGGCATGGCATTTCTCATTAGACCCCACCCCTTGTAATTAGGCCACACCCACTTTTCCGGGCGCGCGCCGTAGGCACATAGGGCCTCTTCCACATTTTTTTTCAGGGCCACCTTAAATTCCCAATCCACCCCTGGTTACAGCATACAGTAGCTGCAGTATAGAGGTTTTTTTATTGATATCATTCCATCTCATTTCTTAAGCTGTGTCATTGTCTTCCACAGCATGATAGTCATATTTATTTTGTTATAATAATGATGTCACTTATAGCTTGTATATATTTATGTTGTGGTTATAATAATGTCATGTATTGACAGCAGGACTGGATGTCTTTTGCTGGATATGATAGTAGTTACTGCATGTCTGCAGTAAGATAGTTTGCTATTATTATTTGTATTAAATGTCACACCTTAACCTGTGTAAAAGATTTTTACAGTGTGACTTCAGTTCCTTTTATGTCACCGATTGATCTGTATAATTGTTTTTCACAGCGTGGCTGCTTCTTCTCTCCCATGTCTGTTAAAGCTGTCATAAGCTTTACTATTGCATTTCTATAAAGAAAAATGTGCTCCCAAGCACTCCTAGGCCCGTATTCAATTTGAGGCGAAAAGTCCAGACTTTTCGCCTGCTGGATTTTTCGCCTCCTTCGCCTGTTTTCCAGGTGAAAAGTACCGTGCACGCCCAACAATCCCTGTATTCATTTTCACAGCGAAAACGGGAACAGCGAAACTAAGAGCGGCGAAAAAAATGGTAATTTTCTGGAAAACATCCTATCACCCCCCTGAAGATGTCCAGACATGGGGGATCACAATGGGTACCCCCGTTTTTTTCCTGCTGAAGGGAAGTCGGGTTTTTAAATAGCCGCGGCAGATGCATGAATGCGGCTTTGAGAAGGTGATGAAGAATAGCATTTAGCAATATTTTTTTTTTAAAAAGAACTATGCCCATCAAATTTGGGGTACATGAAAATGGGTGCAAGTCCCTAAAATTATTTTTTAAAAATTCATCAAAAATTAAACCTGCTGCTACTACCCACAATGAACAAAACACCTGCCGCATATATGGGAACCCCTCTGGATTGAATTTAGCTATTTTACAAGTGTCTTCCCAATATTTTTTTAATGCCAAAATGTAAAATATTTTTTTTTGGGGTGTCCCGATTTTTTTGTTAAACTTTTTTTTATACACATTGTTTTTAGGGGGCATTCCCAGGGGTGCAGACTATTTTTTTTAAGCCTGCACCCCTAAACCACAATTCTGCACTTTTTTTCGCCAGCTAAAGGCTGGAGAAAACTTATCCCCATTTTTTTACACAGACTTTTTGCACCGGTGAAAAGTCTTTGTAATTGAATACGGTGCTAATTACGATAGGCGAAAATGACGTAATGATAATCGTTTCTTGCCTGGAATTTATCAATTCCTAATAAACCTTTATACCCAAAATGTAGCTATTTTAGCGTAACCTGTCGCACAATAAATAATTGCTTTCCAGACCAACTGTGGTTCCAAAATACAAAAGTAATATTATTCAAATAAAGGATAATACGCGCTTTGATCTAAAATAATTAGCGCAAAGAAGCAAGTAAGTACAGAAGGTACAAACTGATATAAACGCTAGTGCTCTGGAATCCAGCACTCAGCCATCAATCCTGAAGCCTGCAGTCATCTTGTAAGAGAATATGACTCCCTTACAGTTCACAGAGCCATAGCCTATATACCACACAGATCACATATACAACAATAGAGACGAGCCGGCATTTATTCTTGCTCCTTGTCATTCTGTTCATTGGCTAGTTCATATGGTGTCATCAGCTTTCCAACTGCTTCTTTGTGTAGGTTTACCTCCTGAAGAACTAATAAAGAAAAACTACATACAGAGATACATTCTAACCTATAATTCATATCTTGCGAATGCCTGCTGCGATCTCCTTGCCTTGCCGATAGAACCGGAAATCTGCAAATAAACAGAGTTTTAGAATGGTACCAAACATGGTCTGCTTATGATGTACTAAACCTTAGATACCAAATATATGTTTTCACAATAGACTTGATAACATATAAAACCTCTAATATTAACCTTTTAATGTGGAGGAACCTTTTTCTAAGTTTTGGTATGTGTAAGTGTGAGAGTATTGTGTAGTTTCGCTAATATGTGTGGTGCGTTTGTGTTTTGTGCTTTGATAAACATTGCAACTGTGCGTCTTGTATATTTATATGTTTTATTTAATGTGTGTATGCATGTAAGTCTATGTGTATGTTATGTAATTTAGGGTATTTGTGATGGATTAATATATATTATCCATTTCTAACATATTGTAACATCCAAGCATTGCCTGGACCAATTCTAAGGTGTAAATGGAAGTTTTATTTCTAAACAGGGGGGGAGAGAGACCCACAGCTGCTTGTAGGTGCCACATAGTCTCATAGCCTGGGACAGGCTATTCTTCACTTAATTAGGATGTAGATGTCAGTTCCTATGAACCAAAACAGCACCAGACAATAGGCACACAACTGCCAATGACTTGCAGGCCCATGACAGTAATTCGTAACTTTACATTCAGACCACTTCCATTAAGCATACTAGTCTCTGTGTACATTTTAATTAATTTGTTACAGGCATACTGTATTAGCATGCGGAGTCTCTCAAAACATATGCAAACACCCACAGACATACACACCAAACCTGTTTTCCACAGTAAACCTTGTATGTGTGCGCATCAGAAATGTGCTGACACAGCAGCATCCAAGCAATTCGTCATCAGACCATAGACGACCAAATCATTCAGATAATAATTTGCACGATGATCATAACCAATTATTTGATTTCGACAGTCCACCCTTTGATAGCAACCAAGACGCTATCATATTCTGAACTTAACCTTTCCAGTCATACATAATAATTTATTATTCAATGTTCTAAACGGTATGACACAAGTCGGTCATTGAACCGTTAATAATGCGTTTCAAGAGGGTAGAGCAACCTTTATACGGGACCATGGGTAGGATGTGGGATCTCATCGAACCTATAAAGGAAGTCTGGGGAAATGAGACTACATTATCTAGGATGTTTAAAGGAACATTTTCAATAATTATTATTATACATGAATTTGCCTGTTCACATATTATCTGTAGGCACATTCAATGTCGGGGTTGTAATGCAATCCTTCACTATATTAGGGTATGTGTTAATGTATGTTGATCATACAGGTGGTAAAAGAGAAAGAATTCAATTTGGAGAGAATCATAACTATATACTTTTCATAGTTCTAAAAATCAAGAAAACTTATGATTGTTCTTATTATGTTATCTTCGCCCAATGGGGTGAGGGCATGCTTCTGGATGATCCCGATTATTTCAATCTGTGTCTCATCTGGTTATCTTCATCATCTACCAGGAATATCATCTGCCTGCAGCTGGGCCTTGTCAGCATCTAGAATAGGAAATTTGAGATGTCAGTCCTATAGAATGTCTCCATCTTTCCTACCCAACCTGACGTCTTCCACCCAATCTGCCTGCAGTCTTCAGATATCCTGCTATTGACTTGATTTGCCTATATGGACGAAAAACAGATTCTTCGAGCAGTAGTAGCCCCCCCCCCCCCCACTGTGATAATTTAAAACTTTGTCGGCTCCATATTGGAGTTTCCAAAAAAAAACACAACTTATTGACATTGACGAGTGTTTGCAGATTCAACTTTACCTCGTTTTCTCCACTAGGAGGCAGTCAAGATTGTACAATGCTTTTTCCTTTCTCCCTTTTTATGAAAATCTCCAACCAATTATCCCTAATCTAGGAAATTCTAAATACACTTTGACCTGTATTCCGATTTTCCGATAAACTAGAAAGAAATGTTAGTATACATCATACATGTATGTCAATATGTAACTAATTTTTATCTTTTCTAGACATGCAAACTGTTAATAGATATACCCAGTTCATTTAGCAATAACAGAAAATTATCCTGTGAAATCTGTTTAAATATAAGACCAATTTTGGAACAATCCAAACTGTATTTTTCTCATTGAAAAACCCCTAGTATTTGCAGGCCTTACCACCTCTGCTGGGAAATGGATGTATATTTTCTCCTTCTACTACTCCTCCTCCTAGGACATGTGAGTGTTACTACTGGTCACAAGAGATAAAACATCAAAATTACAACAGGTGTTTTTGAGAAAAACTTACATTCCGGTGAGTTATTGTCACTAGAACACTTTCAAAACAGTACGATCATATGCATATTTTTATGATCTATGACAATCTTCCTGTTCTGGTGGATGAAACCTCTACCCTTTGGTTATCCATAATACTTACATTACAATTTAACTAGGTTTTACAGGGATATACATACATAAATATATCACGTTTGTATTTGCTACCAACAATCACTGGAGATCTCTAAAATCATTCCGTATGAACTGTTACCACTTATATTCCTATGAATTTGGTCAGGGGTTACAATACTTACCTATCATCACTAAGCAATTTTAGATTCCCCTTCTCTCCGATATACATTATTATACCTTTACCTGTACACAGTATTGAGAACAATGGCATATAATGTAAACATTGTTATAAGCATAAAAGTTAAATCCATTATCACCTATAATCAGAAAATATAAAGACGTTTCCTTATGTACTGCAGAAATGACAAACCTAGATTTCCTTACATCTGATTTTCATATGACATCTCTACTTCTAAGGAATATGTCATGTCCAACATTACGCATATCACATTGTTTCCCACTATCTATAATATTTCGTATATTGCTATTTGAACATCATACTTCTCACAGTCATAGTCATCTATACTTACCATCTAACCTGTTTACCTATAGAAAAACAATTATTCTGTGGTATCTTAAATTAAATTATCCATTTTTACCTTGTTTACAGACTTTGCTGACCTGCGGTTCAGTCTATTCCAACTCCATTCTGCCCACCAGCATACATCACCTGATTTTAAGCTTGACACCGGTGTCACCTATATTTGTTACAGAACTGAACAAATGGGTTAAACACATATACCTCCTTTTGCAAGTTGGTTAAACTAGGGAAAAATTCACATTTTAGTGTGATGCTATGATGATCATGTTAGTAATCTGTGTGATATCCCTCTGCCTGTTGCACGGAGATGTCCTCAAACCCTTCAGGACTGGTGAACTCGTCTTACAGACCTGGTTTTCTGACCCCGCCAAAATTGCTACTTCCAGTGTTACCAGGCAACCATTGCACATGGTCTGCTCATAGGGTCTCATTCAGACCCGCTCGCGAGCGCAGGACGCTCGCAAGCGGGTCGATGTTACCAAAATGTGCATGCGCATGATGGAGGGAGCTCCATCGTGCGAATGCGCGAGATCCGGCTAGCGACAGCCAAGCTGTCGCTCCGGGTCTCGCACCAAAGGGGGCGTGCTGTCGATGGTGAGTGACAGCACGCCCCCTTTGGTGGGTGTGCCGGGGGCGTGGCTGCCAGACGGAGGCGTTCCCATGGGAACGCCTACCGTCTTGGTCCGGCCCCACTGACATCACTAGTGATAGAGCCAAAATCACTCCAGTGCTTGCGGCAGCGAGACCCTACCGCAGGGTTTCGTCGCAAGCCTGATGGTCACGACGGTCTTGACCATCGCGACCATCATCATGGACGCTCGCATAAGCTGTGGGTGGTAACCCACAGCTATGTGAGTGTCCAAAAGGCCGCTCCAAATTTAAATAGGACGGCCCTGATTCAGAGCGAGCGCTCTGGTCAGAGCGTCCGGCTCTGAATCAGGGCCATAGTTCCTACTGCATCGCCAAAGCAAGTAACCCGCAAGACATCTTTTAAAGACATATTTAAATAACAGAATACCTTCAATGAGAAAAAATAATTGTTAATCACCACAATTCCAGCCAAGCTGAATCACAAACCGGTAACTTCCTCAGATATTCTCAAGAATCTGTTATCTATAAGTTATGCCTTCTACCATTGTAACTAGACAGAGGGTCCCAGCTGTTACACATGATGCGTCCCAACCAGGAATCCGTAGGAGCAACTCACGTGACTCCACCCTTTGACCGAGCCTTTTATCCGGATATCATACACCCTTGATATAAAAAAAAACATCAAGTATCTGAACCTGTTCAAAAATGTCCATAACAATTGAATGCCTCCAATAATAAAAATAATAATTGCTGATTACCGCAATATTCATCACGTCGAAAAATTACAAGACTCGTGATATTTCAGATATTCTCAAGGATCTTATAGCTATTTTTGCCCTTATACTTAAATCAGGTTCACCCACAGCTGTAGCGAGCGGCCAAAATGATGGTCGCGATGGTCAAGACCATCGGGCTTGCGACGAGACCCTTGTAGTAGAGTCTCGTCTGCCGCAAACTCTGGGGTGCTTTTGGCTCTATCAGAGCCAAAAGCACTCCCACTGACATCACTAGTGATGTCAGTGGGGCTGGCTCCAGACGGTTGGCGTTCCCATGGGAATGCCTCCGTCTGGGCAGCCACGCCCACCAAAGGGGGCGTGCTGTCAATCACCATCGACAGCACGCCCCCTTTGGTGTGAGACCCATAACGACGGCTTGGCCGTCATTATTCGGGTCTCACGCATGCGCACGACGGAGCCGCCTCCGTCGTGTGCATGCGCACTTGGGCAACATCGACACGCTTGCGAGCGTTCAGCGCTCCCGAGCGGGTCTAAATCAGGCCCTGAGTTCCCAATGTCAACATTTACTGTAAACAAAGACATCTTACCTTCCTGAAATGCACACTGATAAAACCACTTAAGTATCTAAAATGTTAATAATTGCTCTTTTATAGCAATGATAAATTATTTTGCTTAACAACACACATTTTTCCTTTAAACCATTTTTAATCTCACCAATTTCAGTCATGGCTGATTTTATAGTGGGTTTATTTTCTTCCTTAGAAACAGTACCTTAAAGTGTCTTAACACGGTAGAAAAAAAATATTACTTGTTACATTTTTATAATTATTTTAATTATCGGCTTGTACCATTAACTTCCATTGCATAGGGCGATAGAAGTATGCTTGCGCCATCTTGCGTCGAACGCTACCTTAAACATGTGTTCCCCTTGTGCTGCCACAACTTTAAACAATCATTAAACTTTACCTTTTTCTTCAGAGACTTCACTAAACATATACTGTCTCTGAGATTGTTCAGAACCTCCTTATCAAAGCTGTCAATTTTGGTAAAAGGTTTCACACTCGGTCTCGTCATCTTAACCCATACATCACAGTACGCAGTTGCATACGTACTGTACTTAGTATGCATTATATGCCGTGCCGAACCAATCGGCGCTTCCAAGAGCAGTACATCATTTAACATCTCTACCGTTTGCTTGGCTCCCATCTTGGGGGAAAAAAAACACTAAACTTTTCAATAAAGATTTAAATCGGCGAAAGAATGTCAAGGCTACTTTCACTTACCTGTGGACGATTTCACAGGTCGCGCCCACACACCTATGGAAGAATAACCAGGTTGTTTCCACACACCTAAGCCCTTTTTGAGTACTTTGCACTGCTAGAATTTAAGCATTCCAATAACACTTACCCTTTTCAGTGATTTCGTCCACCACAGCTCAGTTCACAATCACGATATGCCACAACCGTGCGGATCAATCACAATGTCCAATAACCCTAATTGATCACTGGATGCTGCGATCACACTGAGAGCCGATACCACAAACAACAACTACACCTACAGACTCCCGTATCTACTGCCAAACCAATAGGCCGACACCAGGCGCCTAGCCCCTAAGGGTCCTATGATACCTCTAGCTAGGGCACATGTAACCCCTACCAGCACACGTTCAGTGTTACACACCTTTTTCTGTGCAGAAAAACATTTTTCCAGATATGGCAGCACCGACTAAGATATTTAAAACAATGCTATCATGCTATCAATATCACAATGCAATCTCAATGCCTTTGTTTAAACACGTAGCAGCAATACTGGAAACACGTATACGCTATTGTGCGACTTCCCCTTTTAACACTAACCTTTATCAACGAAGGAAAACAAACTTTTTCCTTCTTGTCCCTGGATTCTAATCAGCGCTCCTTGAACTCACACAATAACGGATAGCGGTCTCTCAGCAACAAAGTGGTAGCAGGTATTCGAAGGCAAAGTGTTCTTTCCTGCTTATGGCGCTGTCCACCCTTTTGGTGAGAGACCAATAACCAGGGTGTTACCGTGTAAATTGGTAACGTGATTTCACTCAATGAGCCCCCATTTATCAATTCCTAATAAACCTTTATACCCAAAATGTCGCTATTTTACCGTAACCCGTTGCACAATAAATAATTGCTTTCCAGCACAACTGTGGTTCCAAAACACAAAAGTAATATTATTCACATAAAGGATAATATGCACTTTGATCTAAAACAATTAGCGCAAAGAAGTGTAACCTTACTAAACCCTAGTGAGGTTGTTAATACTCCTTTAATGTGATATTGTACCGCCACCTAAGCTCTGATAAAATGAACAGCTTAGGACAACCTAATAAAATACTATTGTCAGTATTATCCCAGGTTACTTTAAATGTGATGAATGCTGCACATATAAAGTTGCATTGTGATGTACATAAAATAACATACAATAACTGATCACCTGTTATTTCTCTCCACAAGTCTCCGAAGGTGACGCTCCTCCTGTTCCAAAAGGTAAGTACTACGCACCAATTATGACATGGTAACACTTTTTATCAATAAATCATATATTCACATTTAACGATCTTAGGTAAGTATACATTTATAAGAACATATAGTTATTTCCATGTGCAAATGGAACATTCATTTACCATATAATTTCCCTAAGATTAAATATCTTGCTATGCAATTAGTCTCTGCTTTTAAGTCTGTATTTGTGGCAGATAAGTTGAGTCCTTAAATGACCAGAACCTTAAGGGTTGAATCTAGTAGCACTTAGCAAAGCTTAAAAGGAAGTCTATATATTATTAAAGTTCAATGCTGTCCTCCATAAGTGCTAAAGTTACCCTTTTACATATATATTTACAAAGTTCATAATATTTACAAGTAGGTTTACAGAGATGAAGCCAGTGCTATATACACTGGCTTCATCTCTATATGAAATATGCTGTTCTCTGGATTTATAATCCAATAACACTAGTCTATGTGGTCATCCCACTGTTATGAATGTGATATGTTGCAATAGGTATCCTTTCCTTTCTTCTGTTACACTGCATTCTAACTCCCCAGCTTGGGATTTAATACTTCACAAGGATTTCCTGTATTACTTCCTGTTCTACAAACAGATTATTTTATTATGCTTCTTCTCCTCCCCGGATATGATTTGAAACTACTAAATTCAGCATATGGCATAAACTTCCATGCAGTACTTGCTGTTGAATATTATCCTATTAACTAAGATGCGCTGAAACTCTCTGTCCTTTATGTGGGAATCTGCACTATTGATAATTAATGTGCTCCTGGATGCATATAATTAAAGATAATACTGCTGATGCATAAGTGCTGCTTGCTGTGCAGTGTATATGTCTTTGTTTACTCACTCACTCACTTTTTAGCTGCACTGTATCTTCCTCCTTCTCCTACGGAGGGCTGGCTCTGCTGTCTGTGACAGGCAGGACAGGCAGCATGAGTTCTCTTGAGCTGCAATGCAGGGTGCCATGTGATGGCCACGCCCCCTTCCTACTCAGCTGTCAATGTGGCCAGCCTCCGTCTTACACGATAGGCATTGGTCAGCTTGACTCTAACATGCCTCCAGCTCTGACAGGATGGCTTCCACCCGCCCCTATGACACACTTCCTGTGTCTGACTCAGCGACGATGCCGGAGCCCAGCCAGCGCTGTCCTCTCCCTCAGCTGACGCAGGCCCTCTCTGGCTCCAGTGTCAACAGGCTCCCCTGTCGCTGCCGCTAGTAGCGCAGGTGGCTAGGCCGCGCCGGAGAGACAGTGACCTAAGCACTCAAGGGGGAACAGCAGACTGCCCCTCAGCGCTCCAACGGCTCCCTATATACCTTTCCTCCACGCGACTCCACTACTCCCCCGCCCGCAGCACGAGCTCCTCTCTAACTGCCCTATTCTAGTTGCATGCCATTTCTAGCACCTTCTAATGCTCGTGCTGCTGCCACTGACTTCATCCTTGTCCCACATGTGTACAATAAAATATATACATTACAAATCATGTCCTATTCTCTCTCTCTAACTAATACAACATACTTGAGTCCTGCATCTATATCTAACTAATTTAACCCTCTATTTACAACACCTCATTCCCCATATAAATACATGTGAGCATTCCAAATTTTACTTAAAATTATAAATAATTGTATGGTAATTTGAACGTGTTTTTTTAAGCCATAATTAATATGGCTACAGAAGCAAGTAAATACAAAAGGTACAAACCGGTATAAACGCTAGCGCTCTGGAATCTAGTACTCAGCCATCAATCCTGAAGCCTGCAGTCATCTTGTAAGGGAATATGACTCCCTTACAGTTCACAGAGCCATAGCCTATATACCACACAGATCACATATACAACAATAGAGATGAGCCGGCATGATTTCATTGGTTCTTGCTCCTTGTCATTCTGTTCATTGGTTAGTTCATGTGGTGTCATCAGCTTTCCAACTGCTTCTTTGTGTAGGTTTCCCTTCTGAAGAACTAATAAAGAAAAACTACATACAGAGATACATTCTAACCTTTAATTCATATCTTGCGAATGCCTGCTGTGATCTCCTTGCCAATAGAACAGGAAATCTGCAAATAAACAGAGTTTTAGAATGGTACCAAACATGGTCTGCTTATCATGTAGTAAACCTTAGATACCAAATATATGTTTTTCACAATAGACTTGATAACGTATAAAACCTCTAATATTAACCTTTTAATGTGGAGGAACCTTTTTATAAGTTTTGGTATGTGTGTGAGAATATTGCATAGTTTCGCTAATATGTGTGGTGCGTTTATGTGTTTTGTGCTTTGATAAACATCGCAACTGTGCATCTTGTATATTTATATGTTTTATTTAATGTGTGTATGCATGTAAGTCTATGTGTATGTTATGTAATTTAGGGTATTTGTGATGGATTAATATATATTATCCATTTCTAACATATTTTAACATCCAAGCATTGCCTGGACCAATTCTAAGGTGTAAATGGAAGTTTTATTTCTAAACAGGGGGGGAGAGAGACCCACAGCTGCTTGTATGTGCCACATAGTCTCGTAGCCTGGGACAGGTTATTCTTCACTTAATTAGGATGTAGATGTCAGTTCCTATGAACCAAAACAGCACCAGACAATAGGCACACAACTGCCAATGACTTGCAGGTCCATGACAGTAATTCGTAACTTTACATTCAGACCACTTCCTTTGAGCATACTAGTCTCTGTGTACATTTTAATTAATTTGCTACAGGCATACTGTATTAGCATGCAGAGTCTCTCAAAACATATGCAAACACCCACAGACATACACACCAAACCTGTTTTCCACACTAAACCTTGTATTTGTGCGCTTCGGAAATGCGCTGACACAGAGCAGCGTCCAAGCAATTCGTCATCAGACCATAGACGACCAAATCGTTCAGATAATAATTTACACGATGATCACAACCAATTATTTGATTTCGACAAATTGAATACGGGCCCTAATGGGAATTACTCATTTAAGAGTAAAAGATGGTAAAATCTGGTTAATTCTCTTGTTCAGATGCAATATTGCATATATATATCAACATAAAATACAGTTTTAAACAAATCAGAATGTAACGTATTTTATACCAATAAAGTGTCTGTATATGGATACCAAGTCCTAATATTCAGCGGTCACACTATTGCGTAATATGTGACCATTTAGCATGCAGACGCTAAATCGCAGTATGAATCACTCACAAAGTTGCGTTGTGTGTAGCAATAAAGCGTTTACAAACAACCGCAAAGTCCAGATGTGCAATATTGCGTTTTATGCAGCAATGTTGCGTCTTATGTATAAACACAGTCTAGATGTAAAATTAGTCACAATGTTGCGTAATACAAACGCTGATTCGATATGTCCAGTAGCCACTCCAAATCCTCTAGTATTCCTCCTTCGCACTGGGGACCTGTTTCAGACCCGGTCGCTAAGGGGCGATCGCTCGCTGCCGGGCGATTGCTGCTCAGTGCGCATGCATATAATTTGCAGTGCGCATGCGCAAGCCAGTCTCATCGATGGGGAATCGTGCGCACGTAGCACACAGACTGCCCACTACTTTGAGTGATAGTGCCGTTTGTGGGTGGTAACAGGGGAAGGTGCTTGTAAACGGGGGAGTGGTGTTGTGTACGCAGGCGTGTCAGGCACACAAAACGCTGTTTAAAGGGCAAAGTAGCATCATTGTACACGTCACCTGCATGTATTTCAGCTCGGACTGGCGGCCAGTCCAGGAGACTTGCTGTCTCTTGATGGGGGGCGGCACCACCAAATTGGAGACTGCCGGCCATTGCTAGAGAGTTGGCAAGTATGTATAGAGCCTGCTTCAGGGGATCTGTAACTGCGCATTCGGTTGTATTTAAACCATCGAGTTTGCACTGCATCAGGGCCAGGGGCGTTTCTAGAGAGGAGGGGGCCTGTGTGCAGTCTCCGACATGGGCCTCCTCCTCTCTGTCTAGCAGCCGGCAGCGCACTAAGCTGTGCGTGGCCAGCACCGGAGTTATAGACTCTGGGCACTAGAGTACGCCCAGAGTCTATAGAGTATGCACAGGTCACTGTCACGGCCATTTTCCCTGTACTGCGCATGCGCAAACGATGAGAAAATAGCCACGGTGGCCATTTTCCAGTAGTTTTTAGAGCACCGGACCCCCGCTCCACACCCTGCACCCATCATAGATACGTCCCTGATCAGGCCCTACTGTATATTGTCTATTGGGAGCAGCAATGCAAGAGTATGATACCCTCATTCACTATTTTTCTGTGATCTGTGTAGCACCAATATAGGAAAGATATATTTCTGCAACATTGTAATAGTATATATTAAGATTGACATTAACACAGAGAAAAAAGGACAATAAACAATAAACAAGCTCTTATAAATGTTTGACTTCCATAAATCACCTTAATCATTATTCTAATGACTAACTCCACTGAAAGTGACAAGCTATCCATGTACACGCCACTTGAAAAAACATTTACATACATTTACCAATCTATTCGGTACATCCCGCCTCTCATCCGGTACATATCGCGGGTGATTACCCCAGTATGAACTTAGAAATGCAATATACATTGTAAAGGACGGCTCTCCCGATAAGAACTGTCCTTTGCGATGCCCACGGATAGAGAGATTTCTGGGTTTAACACCCAAAAGTCCTCCTGGCACCCTTCTGTGCATGCGCAGACGGACGTGCGCCACAAGCTGGACGGAAGGAGTCCTGATTAGAAGACCTAGGCTTCTATTGGGTAACGCCATGTGAAGATATCATTACCCACCGGGACGAAGCACCAGAATGCATGACATCCTGGTGCTTAGTACATCTGAGAAATGCAGCCAAACATACAAAAACCATTTTTTCAGGGTTTCTATCACATTTTTCACTTTAGTACACCCCGCCCTAAGTGCCAACGGTGGACCACTTACTGTATTTAATTCTATTTTAAGACATCACTAATTTCTAACTTCATCACTTTCCATTTTATTTTTATATTTCACCTTATTGCTCTAACTATATGTGAAGATTTTATTAGTAACAGCCCAGTTATACCCATAGGCGAAACTAGAAATCAGGTAATGGGTGGTCCTAGTTTTAGCACCATGTCAGATATTGTGTTACAGTGGTTATGTAAGGGGCACTACTGGCCGGGGGACACTGAATAGGGAGGACTACTACTATCACTACTGCATAAGGGGGATCACTACTTGAGGCACTGTATAAGGGGCCTGCATAAGGGGGACTACTACTGGGAGCACTGTATAAGGGGCACTGCATAGGGAGATCACTACAGGGGGTACTGGGGGCACTGTATAAGGGGGCACTACTGGGGGCCTGCATAAGAGGGACCACTACTGGGGGCATTGCATACTGGGGGGTACTGTATAAGGGGCACAACTGGGGGCCTGCATAAGGGGGACCACAACTGGGGGGGCACTGTATAAGGGACACTACTGGGGGAACTGCATATTGGGGGTACTGTATAAGGAGAACCACTACTGGGGGCCTGCATAAGGGGGACCACTACTGGGGGCATTGCATAATACTACCTAGGGGGAACAGTATAAGGGTGCTGTCACGCTGGGAGGCGGGTCTTTGAAAGCCGAGGCCTGAGGCTGCGGGAAGAGACGAAGGTGAGGGGCCTGGATGTATGATCTCCGCAGCCACAAGTCTTGGTCGGTGGCTAAACCTAGTCAATGGTGCGGAGTCTAACTCACAAGGAGGTGTTCGCCAGTGACCCCTCCAAGCAGGATATGGGCTTGTGCGGCTCCCTGTAAGCAGGTCGCGGTCCTTTGACTAGGTGACCAAGCCCCGCAGAAAAAAGAGAATCAAACACTCGTGGCCTGAGGGTAATGCCTGAGGAAGGCAGGTGGGGAGCTGGGTAGAACTCCTGGCTGGAGATGAGGCACTTGAGGTGCTAGGAAGAGGAGCACTGAGATACACTGGAAGGCTGGTGGTAGTAGCTGGACACCCCACGGAATATGTCTGTGCACACACTGTACCGGATTGCCGGTAGGGAATCATGCACTAGGGTGCAAATGAGATGTGTACCGTTCCGAGGCAGAGAGACCCTGTAACGAGGTGGCAAGTGGTACGGCATACCGGCGGTGATGGTAAAGCACTGCGGTGAGATGGGGGGTAACCTTGCACACAGGCTGCGATGGTAAAGCACTGCGGTGAGATGGATGGTATAACTTGTACAAAGGCTGTGATGGTAAAGCACTGCGGTGAGATGGATGGTATAACTTGCACACAGGCTGTGATGGTAAAGCTCTGCAGTGAGATGGATGGTATAACTTGCACACAGACTGTGATGGTAAAGCTCTGCAGTGAGATGGATGGTATAACTTGCACACAGGCTGTGATGGTAAACCACTGCAGAGAGAACGCTCTGTAGCTCTGGAAGAAACACACTGGAAGCACGGGAACCTGGAACGAGACTCCACTAGTTACACTAGCAGCGACAATGGTTGTTCAGGCAACTACCTGGAGCACAGGAGCCGGATATATACCCCTGGAAACCTGCTGATAGGTCCACAGCGTCAGCTGACCAGCCCGTCCACCCTGGGAAGGAAGTACTGTCATAGGAAAAAGTGTCATGGCGGCGCCCATGAAGGAAACTGTGATCCCCGCTCACCGGGCCGCCCTACACCACAGCAACAGGGTGAATGCTCAGCTCCTCCCACATCACCGCGCCAGCCGCCCGACTGCCCGGGAAGTCAGAGGAAGCCGGCGGGACGGTAAGGGACAGCCGATCCCCGGCTGAACTCTGACAGGTGCACTACTGGGGGCACTGTATAAGGGTGCACTACTAGAGGCACTGTATAAAGGGCACTACTGGGGGCACTGTATAAGGAGCATTACTACATGGGGCACTGCTACTGGGAATATTGCATAAGGGGCATTATCATATATTGAGGAAACTCCCTTGGTTTGTTTCTATGGAAACTACACCAAGTTTAGCCCTCCTGCCAATCCTGACACACCCTTGTCTCCTCCTTAATAGAGGGACCCCGTTATTTTCATGTCTTATTTAATAGTTGGCCAAAGGTACATGGGAAAGTGCTACATGTTATGTTTATCTGTGTAAACTGAATGAGTAATGTAAGGTAATGTAATAATACTTGTTTTGTGTGTATTCATTTGAGTCTAAGGGGTAAATTTACTAAGATGGGAGTTCTATTTGAAAAGTGATGTTGCCCATAGAAACCAATCAGATTCTACTTCTCATTTATCTAGCACCTTCTAGAAGATAATACCTGGAATCTGATTGGTTGCTATGGGCAACATCACTTCTTAATAGAACTCCCATTTTAGTAAATTTACCCCAAGTGACAATTAGAGTTTATTCATTGTAATGTGAATATAATTGAATGTCAAGCTCAATTATTCTAATAAGTCCTATAACATTTGTTTAAAACTTCATCACCTTGGGTGGTTACTTAAATAACCAGTTGAATTAATATCATAGTAATGTTCTGGCTAGATAATCACAGCAGATACATACACTATTAGGGTATAAATGTAAAACAAATCTAGTGGAATAAAGTATATAATTACTATATATAGCTACATTTTAAGTGGATTAACCCAAGCGGACCCCTACAATAGCCTAATACAGATTAGGGGTCTATTTACTAAGCCTTGGGTGGAGATAAAGTGAATGGAGATAACCTACCAACCAACCAGCTCCTAACTGTCATTTTTCAAACACAGCCTATAATGTGACAGTTAGGAGCTGATTGACTGGTACGTCATCTCCTTTCACCTTATCTCCATCTAAGGCTTAGTAAATAGACTCCTAAAACTTGGGTGGAAGCACTGAATACTTGATAACCCCAGATGGTTAATGTTACATATAGTTTGAAATGCAAGGACCCATACTAATTAAAACCACCCAAAGGCAGGTGTGAGGGGTGCTTGTCAGGCAGAAGGTGTAGAGTGTACTTACTATACACAAAAACAGAAGAAATGGGGGGGGCACACTAGACTGCACAACTTAATTTTTAACATAACATTGGGTGCGGCCATGCTGAGACTTGTAGTGCTATGCATAAAATAGAAAATGCAGATGCACACTCTAAGCGCTAAAAATACAGATAATCAAAACAATTATAATAAACTCTACAATTTTAATGGAGTATAAAAAGGTTTCTTTAGCCAAAAATGTATGCCCAACTTCCACGTTATGGTGCCCTCATCCTATGGGTTCATGAGATCCTTAATATTGACACATTATATCAATTTATCCAGGACTTACCTATAATATTGCTCATTCCAATGTGTAGCTTGAAATGTAGGTGGGAGGGGTGCTAGTCAGGCAGAAGGTGTCTCTACCTTCAAGTGTACTTAGTATGGTCATTGCATTGTAGGTGGACATGCATTTTTGACCAAACATGTGCTAAGAAGCCTGATGAAGTCCAGCCATTGGGCACATGATGAAACGCGTTGAGATGACTTTCGGAATGATTACCATTCTCTGCTACTTGTGACCTGAACCAGTGTCATTTCAAATTAGCTCTACTTATAGTTCTTAGATTAACCTGTTTTACATATTACCTACAGTGTTAAATGTATTTTTTTTATTTAAATATACTTTATTGGTGCCTTCTCTCCCTGTTTTTATCCACAAATCAAATTGAGTGACAGTGTGGATTCAAGGACAGAGCCAATTCCGTCCTTTGGTACAAGCACATGGATTTTGCTTAAAAAAAGTGCATTTTATAAATTGTGATTTTTTTTTTTAGGCACTTTTTTGAAGTTGTGTTATTTGAGCACAGTGCACATTATGGAGTATCGTTATTTGTGATACACTTGTTTGCAGTGCTTTATTCTGCTCACTAGTTAACACTGCACAGGAGTAGGGTTATTGAGTGTCATTTAATTTATTTTATTGTATATATACACTACTGGCTGGTATACACATATTATTTTTTTCTATGCACCATTAATTACTGAGATCAGTAGCCGGTGTTAGTTACCGCGGCCCCTGCAGGTGCTGCTCCTTCAAGCCTGACCTGTATGATGGCGGGGGTCGCCGGTCTCGAAGGCTGTGATGTCAACTGCTGTGACCCACTTGCAGCTGCTCCTAGGCGCAGGACTTGGCGTGATCATGTCGCAGTGCTCCGGCTAGTGTTGCCGTAATGAGGCAGGGCCACTGACAGGCCGGGCGAACAGGCTCTGTCAGTAGCACTGCCTCCGTTAGCAGAGGAGGCAGGCGCCATATTGGGAATTCACAGAGGGCAGAGCCAGCACCCCATGCGTCGACCCTCACTAGTACACTGCCTGGGGATACGACTGCAGCTCAGGCTGCTTCCCCTGAAGTTTGCTAGGCTCGAGGCCAATAAGCGGGACCATCAGACACGGCGCACTCTCTCATCCACTCATGATGAAAAAAAGCCCCGGCCGATAGCGCCGATGCGGGGGTAGTCCGCTGCACTAACACTGTGGTGCTGCAAGGGCGCCGTTCTAGTATTAGGGACAAGATACGTAAGGGTCGGTGCAGCGATGTGTTCTCCCTCACTGATAAAATGAGGAAGGATTTGTGGGCTGCGAAGCGCAAAGGTGGTATAGGCCTGGAAGCCTTCCAGTCCTATTCCAATTGGCAGGCGGGGATATTTGTTTTTTCCGCATGCTATTTGGAGACTCGCCCCGCTGAGCAACCAAATATTATCAGGTATTTCACCTTATACACAGCATGTATAGGTCAGGTAGAGGGGTGGCCTGGCATGTTTACGACGAAGAGTTTCATCGTAAGCAGGTCAGGCTTCCAATTACTTTGGGTGCAAGGATGTTGAGGTGTGGCTTGATGTCACTCAGGGTTCGCGCTTGCCTCCTGCCACAGCTAACCAACAGCACAAATTAGGCACGGGTCGACCTGCACCCTCGGCCAGGAGCAAGGGTAAGTGCTTCGCTTTCAACTGTGCTCAGTGTCCTTTTGGGCAACTGTGTCGTTTTCAACACCTCTGCATCAAATGTGGAGAGGGCCACCCCGCATCTGGCTGCTCAAAACCGTTGCTGCCACAGCATCCAAAAAAACAGCCATATCCAGAGCTTCTAGCTAAAGCTTTTTCACCAGTTGATTTGGATGCCATGGCCAAGTGGTTAGTGTGGTACCCAAACAAAGTTGATGCACAATTTTTGAGTGATGGTTTTAAGTGGGGTTTCCGTTTGTCAGTTGTTTCGGTTGTGCCGGTTGGTTCTCCAAGGAACCTCCAGTCAGCAAGAGAGCTGTTGCTCATCGTTAAGGACAAGGTCCTTAAGGTGGTGCATTTGGACAGCATGATTGGACCCTTCCCTGATCCACCTCTAGCAGATTTTGTGCTGTCCCCTGTTGGCGTTGTCCCTAAGAAAGCGCCTGGGTCTTTTCGGCTCATTTAGCATTTCTCTTACCCATCCGGCAGATCAGTTAATGACGCCATCCTGCAGGAACTTTGCTTGGTGGCTTATCATTCTTTTGAACAGGCGCTTGAGCTGGTCCGGGCTCATGGTCCTGGTGCTTTGATGGGTAAAGTGGATGTTGAATCGACTTTTCGTTTGCTTCCCTTGCATCCTGACTCATTTAGGTATATGGGTTTTTGCTTGGATGACGGATACTACATAGACAAGTGCTTGCCTATGGGGTGTTCGGTGTCATGTGCCTTTTTTGAAACATTTTTTGTGCTCTTTTCTGCATTGGTGTGTAGAGGCTGGGTCTGGGGGGCACGGTATCGCGCATTATCTAGATGACTTTTTGTGCATCGGTCATGCTGACTCCCCTCATTACGGCTACTTGCTGGATTCCATTCAGGCACTTACAGTATTTATTTTTTGGGGGTTCCTATTGCCCGCTATAAAACTTTAGGCCCTCTTACTCAACTGTCCTACTTGGGTATCGAAATCGATACCTTGGATGGATGCTGCCACCTGCCAGCTGACAAGATCCTAAAGTTGAAGGATGCCATTCAGGTTTGCTTGGTTACTGGGAAGGTAATGCTGCGTCAAGCTCAATCTCTTTTGGGCTTGCTGAACTTCACCTGCTGTTTTATTCTCATGGGTAGGGTTTTCTCCTGTAAACTCGAGAGGGCCACTGCGGGAGTCCATGGAGCACACCATTTTATTAGGCCCTCTGCAGAAATCAAGCAAGACCTCTTTATTTGGCCCTCTTTTCTGGCTGATTTTAATGGTGTTCTCTTGTGGCTGCCTGAAGCAGTCCCCAGCTCCCAATGGCAGTTGTTCACTGACGTGGTGGGTTCCTCTGGGTTTGGTTGTTACTTGGAAGGGGCTTGGTGCGCTGCCCCCCTGGCCTATGGAGTGGTTTTCCAAGGGCCTTACCAGAGATCTGTTGCTGCTAGAACTGTTCCCAATCATGGTGGTGTTGGAACTGTGGGGTTGAAAGTTGCGTGATAGGAGCATAATCTTTAGATGAGATAACCTTGGAGTTATGCACGCTATTAATGGACAGCGTGCCTCCTCGCTGCAGGCATCGCATTTGCTTGCTGAGCTGGTGTTGCGCTGCTTGCAATTTAACATTGTTTTCAAAGCACTCCACGTCCTGGGTTCAGAAAATGACATTGCCGATGCGCTTTCGCGCTTCCAGTGGGACAGGTTTAGGGTTCTTGCACACGAGGTTTGTTTGGTTGACGAGCTTTGCCCTCCTTATGTTTGGTAGGTCATAGAGCCAGCATGGAGGGCCTAGCTAAGCAATCCCTCGCTCCTGCCATACGGTGGTCCAATTAGAAAGTGTGGACAGAATCTCAGACTTACCTCCAGCACCACAGACATAGAGGTGAGAGCAAGCATCGCTCGAAACTATCTTTAATTTGGGGTCTCTATGTCTCCGGTCGGTCTCGGTTGTCTCCCGGATTCTGGCTGATATTTCTTTCTTTTCGCATTTAAAAGGGTATCCTGACCTTACTAAGAGTTATATAATTATTAAGGCTCTTAAGGGCTGGGCACGCTCTGTCCCTCGTCCGGTCGATAAGAGGCATCCAACCAATATCCCACTCTTGCCTAGGTTACTATCAGCAGTCCTTGCGGTTGTTGTTTCTAATTTTGAGGTTCACCTTTTCCGTATGGTGTTTTCCATGGCTATTCATGGTGCCTTTCGAGTATCGGAGCTAGTTGCTCCTGCTAAATTAGTGTTGCCCTCCATACTCCGCTACGATGTATGTATCGGGGAGAGTACAGTGTTGTGCAAAATTAGGTGTTCTAAAACCGACCAAGTGGGTCCTGGCTGCTGGGTCTCCCGGATATTCTTGGAGAGTAAATGGATCTGCTATAACAAGACTGTGGGCCTGATTCAGAGCCGCTCGCTATTTGCGAGCGCACGCTCTGAATCAGGGCGGGGAGTATTTTTTTTTTCCTGTCCACTCGCTAAACTGTGGGTACCCACTGAAAGCTAGTGACAGCGGGCAGGAGATGGTCGCGATTATCGCGACCATCGGCATTGTGAGGAGACCCTAAGGTAGGGTTTCAGCACTAGCAATGCCGAGTGGACTTCCTGCTCTAATAGAGCAGGAAGCCCACTACTGACATCACAAGTGATGTTAGTAGGGCTGCCCACAAATGGCAGGCATTCCTTTGGGAACGCCTCCGTTTGTTCAGCCACCCTCCCTACCCGCCTACAAAATGGGGCGAGCTGTCGATCAACATCGACAGCCACCCCGTTTTGCTGCGAGCCCCAAAGAGAGTGAAGTTCTCACTCACTCCGGGGCTCACGTTGCGTATGCCGCGCATGCGCAGTGAGCCACCATCGACCCGCTTGCGAGCACAATGCGCTTGCGAGCGAGTCTGAATCAGGCCCTATGACCGTCTATTATAATTAATTATTGGAAGTACCTATAGGTGTGGATGGAGGTAAGTCCACACAATGAATAATTTAACCAGGAATTGGTTTATTAGCAAGACAGAATGAATTGCTGAATAACACAAGGTTAATAGAGCAGTTATGTAAGGTGTGTAGCAGATTCAACAGATCCAGCCAGGAACATGTGGGGCTTAATACAGGTTGTGTGCTGTACAGTGAGACACACACCTGTGTTAGTGCACAGTGATGACAGTGGAGTACTTAGCGCAACTTTGCGGTGGTGACACAGTGGCACTTGCAGGGCCTCTGGCATTACACACCCTCTCCGAATAGGATAGACATACAGGGGCACCTCCTTCCACAATGGAGACCGGAGCTGGAAGATGTGCGGACAAGTCCGATCATACGCAGTAGCATGTCTAAGTTAAGGTCAGTACACACTGGACAATGTCTAGTGTGTACCGACCTCGTGAGCAACAGCACCCAGCAGGGTGCCGGCATTGAAAAGTGCAAACACACTTGCCGATGCCCGTCGGACCTGTATGCAGGTCCGACGGGCGATGTTGCTGAAGATGCGCAGGAGTGCGCATCATCAGTGACATTGAAGGTACACACTAGACGGTGTGCCCGATATATCGTCCGATCCAGCGGGATCGGACGAGATATCGTCTGGTGTGTACCCGGCATTAGCGACTCTGGCGGCACAGGGTCCCGGCAGCTCGGAGAAGACAGCGCAGGGCGCTCTCCTCCAATATTAATCACTTCTCTGCTCCGCTGTGTTTCTCATCCAGTCACTTCATCATTTCTCTAATCCCTCTGGAACAATCTCTGCCTCGGGCTGTTTAATATGGTAATTGCTAATGTTAGTTTATTATTTCCTTCCTGAAATCTGTGGGTTTCTGACGTCTTCGTTCCACAGCCTTGGGTCACAGTCCTTAGTTAATCCTGATTCTGGCACTTATCATCCTGCTGTTATTTTTATAGAAATTAATCTACTGATTCCCTCCCATGCTGGGTGTGTGGCTCCTTCCCCTGTGTGTGCATTGCAACTTTGCTTGTCCATCAAGTTTTATTCATCTAACGGAGCAGTTGTTCGGATCAGTGTGTTTCCTTCTGAGGGTGAGATGTACTAAACCTTGGAAAGTGATAAAGTGGATGGTGATAAACTACCAGCCAATCATTTCCTAACTGCCATGTTACAGGCTGTGTTTGAAAAATGACAGATAGGAGCTGATTGGTTGGTACTTTATCTTTTTGCACGTTATCACTCTACAGGACTGCACGTGTGAGTCCATCCACTTTTACTCAAACATGAAAAGTTTTATCCAGCAGACCACGGTTATGAGGGTGATCTATATATATATATATATATGTGTATATATATATATATATATACAGTATATACTTATATATACGAGGCCTGTCTAAAAATTTCGGTGAATGGTCTGATATATCTGTATGCGACATTTGTAACATGGTCGCTCATGCGCGCTGAAATGCATGGACATGTCTGGACCTGCCCCCAGTCGGGGTTTGCCTGAGGCTGCCACCGCGCTGCCATTGTGTTCATTTCAACAGAGTGTCCCGAGTAGTGTGCGTCGTACAGCAGTGGAGCAATGGAGCCCGTCTTCCACCGATTCCTTGCCACTGCGAAAGCGTGCAAACCAATCGTACACACATTTTCTGCTCACAGTATCCTGCCCGTACACTTTCACCAACATTTAATGCATCTCTGTCGCTGATTTACCCAATTTGAATCAGAACTTAATGTTGTGTCGTGCTCCATTGCTGTTCGACACACACTGCTCGGGACTCTATTGAAATGAATGCAATGGCAGTGCGGTGGCGGCTTCGGGCAAACTCCGACTGGGGGCAGGTCCAGACATGTCCATGCCATACTTACCGACAATCAGCTCCCTCCTTCCGGGAGGGAGCTGATTGTCGGCTAACAGTGGGGGGCGTGTCCGGACAGCTGTGACACATTGGGGGTGGAGCCGGGGGCATGGCAGCACGACACATCATCATGGCCCGGCCCCCTCTTCACAATGCCGTTATTTTCAGCTCCGTGAAGCAGGGGGTGGGGCCATGATGACGGGGTTCAGCGCGAATCGCTTCACCGGCCCCCCTGCTGTGGGGATTACTAGTGTATTCTGGGGGGAGATCGGGAGGGTTGGGGAATGTCGGGAGACTTGCCTGCCTTTCAAGGGGGCCGGAAGCGTCACCCACAAACCGGGAGGCTCTCCCGGCCTAATCGGGAGGGTAGGCAAGCCTGGTCCATGCATGTCAGCGCGTATGAGCAACGTTGTTGCAAGCATTGCATTCAGATATATCAGACCATTCACCAAACTTTTTAGACAGACCTCGTATATATATATATATATATATATATATAAAATAAATTCACTCAGTGCCTGATTGACTCCTGTCGAAACCGAATAAATGGGTAAGACAGAATCTGTTTGGCAATCAGGAAAACCTGCATGACGCCATCTTGTGAATGGCAGCAAGACTCCATTTTAGAAAAGAAAGCTTACACAAGCTCCATTTTGTCAAAAATACATAGTACACAAAGTTGCTAAAAGTAGCACGAACAGCATTTTAACAATCTTCTCCAAACACATACCGACAGTGTTCAGAAAACATAAAATAACTTTCCAACACATTAAAATCACCACAGACTTGTATTTCAGCAATAGCAACGCAGTGGTGTTTTCCCTGCATACACATTTAAAAGCAATGGTCCTGCAGCGTAAAAGGAATTATTATTATATGGTTTAGTCACAGTGCCCACGTGTAAAGAAATTAATGTTTTCTGTAACTATGGCATAGTAAATGATAAATGGACAGTGTTTGGTGCCGTACTGATCCGTTCTGTTCCCACAGCGTTCCGGTGACATCAATATGAAGATCAGAACATGCGGCTATGAAATATGAATGTTAGAGAGAATAACTACTTGAAATGTTGTATGCATAGCAGCTTAGATTTGCATGCGGGGTGAAAGGGGGATGCAAAGGGAGGTTGGAGACCTTTTGTATCCATTTGGAATTGTCCAATAAATGCCCTGTAACAGATTTCTAACCCTTATCAAAGCACAATGACATTGTGTAGGCTTGTTTACATTTTCGTCCAAAGGACTGGTTATTCCAGTCTAATCAATAGAGATAGCTAACTGGGACTAGAATCTAATTAGCAGTAGTTTCAGATAACCAAAAGGATATTCCCTTTCTGATGACCTCACAGGTGAAAGGGGGTGGGAACATGGCATGCACATTTTGGACACACTCAGAGGCCAGGTCACTTGCAGGAGGGATTTTTGGAAGAGAGAGGTTCCCTCTCTCACAAGACAACGGAAAATGGGTCTCAGTTCTCCTGGGATATGGCTAAGTACAAATTGTGCAATATTTAGCCTATTTGGGTGTCTGTAGCTATTTTTGGTGTTAACCTATTAGCTTATCTAAGGTTGTGGTTTGTAGTTTAAGGATATTCATGAGTCTGTGTTAGCATACAGTGGATGATATAATGTTATCTAATCTGTACTTTTCATCTACACTGTAGGGTACAATAGTCTGTTATCAGCATGCAGGAAAGGGATTGTTTATGGAGTGTTTGTAATATTTGTAATGATTGATGCTGGTTGATATAATTGTTTGAGATCCGCTGGTTAGCTGTGTTAGGGCCTTCCCATGTGCTTGAACAATATCTCTGCTTGGGAGAGATAGGCTTGGTATGTGTTGTATACTCATGAATGTAATCATAGGCTGGTATCAGTGTTTTATTATGGAAATTGAATTAATAACATGCTTTGAATGGTCATAAGTAATTGCCATATGGAAGATAGTCTGCAGTTTGTTAAAGATGGCTACCTCCATGTGGGGTGAACAAAGGAAATTATAATTCTACCCAGTTATGGTGTTGTATGGGTCAGATAGGTGTATTGTAATTATTATAATTGTGATCATTGATGGATGTATGATTTACAGAGTTACAACTTAATGTGGGTTTTCTTCATAATGGAGTTTGTCTATAGACCATGCGGTTTGGACAATAGGGCAGGTAGCATTCCCAAACCTCCCCCACACACACACACACCACCACCAGCCATCTTGGACATGTGCTCTCAGCAGACATTGATATCTCTCTCATTGTATTTTGATGTATCTCTCTTTCTCTCTCTCTCTGTTCTCTGTCCTCTGTCTCCCTGTCTCATATTGCTCATTGTATTTTGATCTTTAATAACCATTTCATGTATATTAACTGTACCTTATGACCTAATGTTTGTACAATTTATTTGCGCTCATTATTAGATCATAGCGTTGTAACATCTGTACTTTTACCTGAATAATAATCTTTAGTGCGTTGGACCGCTATTCAACTGTTTCAGTATTTCATTAATGGTATAATCAAACACAGCGCTAATTAGCGACATCTTGTGATTTTAGAAGGTATAGGCAGGTTTTGTCTTAGAGGTTCTAGGCAGGTGAATCTTGGAGGTTTATAGGCAGGAATGTACTAAAGGTTTATTTACAATACAACAGATGGGGGCTCGTAGGTTTATCACGTTATCTGATACACGGTAACACTCGGTCAGTTCTCTCTCAGCAAAAGGGTGGAGGCACATTTTGAGAGACGCATTAGTCTTTCATTACCACAGTGTTGCTGAGAGCATACTGCTGGTTATTGTGTAGAGGAAGCGCTGATCAGAATCCAGGGACAAGAGAGAAAAAAAAAAAGTTTTTTTTTTTTTTTCTCTGTTGATAAAGCCTTACGTTTAGAGGGGTGCCGCAGTATTGAGTATGCGGCTGAGATGCATTTTTGCGTATGCAGTTAAAAAGTCCTTATACGGTTGTGTGGTAGTCGCATTAATGTGTATGCGGCTGGGCGCACAATAGCGTGTATGCACTTCCGGTTCTGCTGCCACGTGTTTGAACAAAGCTGTTGAGGTTTACATTTTTTTAAATATTACCAATATCTGGGTTAACGTGTATTTTTCTGCGCAGGAAAAAGTGTGTAACACTGAGTGTTTTGTTGGTAGGGGTAACTTGTTCCCTACAGTTAAAGGTACCGTATGACCTTTAAGGGCTAAGTGCTAGTCGCTCGGTAAGCAGCTTTACCGTTCTATACACAGTAGCAGGTGTGACATGTTGTCTTTGTTGTAGAGAGGTGCGTGAGAGTAGCTGACATATAAACGCTCATAGGCTTGGAAGGTGCCTTCCTAAATCTTATCCAGGTGTGTGGGCACCGCCGACTATAAATCGTCCACTGGTAAGTGAAAGTATCTTGATTGTCTTTCACCGGTTTAAATCTTTATTGAAGAGCGTAGGAGTTGTCTCAGGATGGGAGCCATGCAAACAGTAGAGATGTTAGAAAATGATGTGCTGCTAATGAAAGCTCCGATTGGATCGGCCCGTCTTATTATGCATACTAAGTATGGTACTTATGCAATAAGGTATTGTGATTTATGGTTTAATATGACGAGGAAGAGTGTTAGACCGTTTCCCAGAATTGGTAGTTTTGATAAAAATGTGTTAGACAATGTCCAGGATCACATCAGTATGGTGCGATCCCGAGAGAAAAAGATTAAGTATTTTGTTTAAAACTGTGGCAGCATGAAGGGGATGCGTGGCTTAACAATGTGCAAACGACGCAAACTAGCGTCGTGAGCACATTACCAGAGAATAAACCCGCAGCGCTGAATTGCAATGCGTGCGAGCTGCGAAATAGCGTGCACGTGCAGCACGGTAGCGTTGTGGAAGGTAGCACAGATGGTTCACGCGCACCACCACCGCCATATGCGGATGGGGGTGTAGGTACAGTCAATGTGAAAACCCATAAAAATGTAACTAACCACTTATACCCTCTCTTAAGCTAAAAAAAAGAGAGATCCAGAGTGAGGTAGCTTAACTATTGTTTATTTTCTCCCTCCCATACCCCAACTGCCAGTGCCCTCTTGCTTCCATATAAGGGAGAGGTACACTGCACATAGACACGAAAGCCTCAGGGTCCCAGGGACTAACCCAGTATTGTTTGCCAAAGCTTTATAGAACTGTTATGTTTAAATGATATTTAACTGTTGTGCTTTATCTTTCACATACAGGACGCAAGGCTGCCAAAGACATACGACAGCCATACCCGGCTAAGGTTAAATACTTGAAGTACTGCCCTACCCAGGGGCCAAGGAAACAATTGAACCGTAGACATTTATAACAGAATTTTTTATTGCTCGGAATTTTTGTATCAATACAGTATCCTTAGAATTAGTGATGGAAGGGATACTCATTTCACAAGTAATATCTTTTACAACATGTGTAAGGTGATAGGTACTAGTATCAAGATCATCCCAGACCACCTGTCTGTCTCCCGTTGAGATACTGTTTGCCAGGTAGCCTCATGTGAAAATATTATGAGGTTACTGTGCAGGTCTCATGACAATGTGTAAGAACAACAGGAATTGAAGTGTTATTTACTAACATGCCTGAAGCAAACTGTAATGATGTTAAAACTGGAGAAAAATTCATTTGATCTAATAATTTCTTGTGTTCAGATTGCCCGATTGATCGGGGGATAGAACCGTATCCGACGTGTTAACAAAATTCTACATCCTCAAAGGGTGGCCGACTAAGATACCAGAGTCCATTCCACCAAATACAGGGAGGATTAATCTACCTGGGGAGATACAAGGCGGAGACGAGACCGATAGCGTGGACCTGTCGATCGCGTGCTTGGCCGGGAAGATTAAAAGAGTTTTCACCATCCTGGGTTGCTCGGGGATTCCTGGTTTTGGTGATGGGGGACTGATACAGACAATGGGAGCTGATGTCGGCATTGATGCAGAGGAGTCGAATGGAGGAGAGATATGCCAATCAGGGGAGTGTCTGACTAATCATAGTACAGTAATAATTAAAAGATCTGTAATACCTGAAACTCGGGGACAGTGTGAGGGTTTATCGTCTGAGGATTCTTCTATCTGTGAACTTTGTGGGTCCCTAGTTGATGAGAAATGTATCCAAAGGTGCCAACCTAAATATAACTCGTACTGGGGTGGGTATCCTCTAGAGGATTTTCGTAGCATGGTAGGCAAAGTTTTAAATCAAGCTGATTGCTGGGTGTGTTCACATGTGCCCCAGGGACAGCATAACGTAAGGTTGGTGCCATTTCCACTGAATATCACCGAGATGTATGATGACACGTTCAGATACACGGGTAAAGAATTACAAGCCTATAAAAAAAGAACTTGTACAACACAGATTATTGTTAAATTATTTAACAGCTGTCACGGGAGGGTACTGTGTAACATTGGCCACCCAGTATGGAGTAAAGTGCTGCACATATATTACTAATAACACTAGTGACCCCAAGGAGGTGATAGACCGGAAGATGGATGAAATTCTGCAGTTAAAGTGGGAATTCCGAAAGAACCATAATGCTTCATTGGATGAAGTAGAGGTACAGGTAGAAGAGTGGTTCTCATGGTTGAACCCTGTGAAATGGTTCTCCGGTCTAGGAGAGTGGATCCAGAAATTGGTTGCTATACTAGGTAAACTTCTGATCCTCATAATCAGTGTCATCTTAATAATTGGCGGGTGTGTGTCAGATATGTTCCTAATGTGTTGAAGTGTAAAAGACAAACTAGAGCAAAACAAAGAGTCGAGATGATAATGGTAGAAATGGATACTCAGGTTATGAAAAATGAATTGTATTATAACCCTGATTTAGAACATACCCTATGCTAAGGTAACCTGAATTTGAGTGGTCATGCATAAATATAATGTTTATGTTATTTTAAATCATCTTAGGTAATGCAGTCCCAACCCCTTCCAAGGCTCCCCTTATAGGATAGGTGCATACCCACACCTTTCCCATGATCCCTTAAGGATCCGCGGTGTGCGTATAAGGGCAGTTTTATGTCCCTCCCGGAGACGCATTATCTGAATGGTTCAAATGACCACACTGTGTCATACCATAGTAACATTGATCGGTATATTCTCATGCATGGCTAAACAGATTCAGAATAGGTTGTGATAGCGCTTGATTGGCTATCAAAGGGTGGACTGTCGAAACCGAATTGGGTAAGACAGAATCTGTTTGGCAATCAGGAAAACCTGCACGACGCCATCTTGTGAATGGCAGCAAGACTCCATTTTAGAAAAGAAAGCTTACACAAGCGCCATTTTGTCAAAAATACATAGTACACAAAGTTGCTAAAAATAGCACTAACAGCTTTTTAACAATCTTCCCCAAACACATACCGACAGTGTTCAGAATACATAAAATAACTTTCCAACACATGAAAATCACCACAGACTTATATTTGAGCAATAGCAAAGCAGTGGTGTTTTCCCTGCATACACATTTAAAAGCAATGGTCCTGCAGCGTAAAAGGAATTATTATTACAGGTTGAGTCTCCCATATCCAAAATGCTTGGGACCAGAGGTATTTTGGATATTGGAATATTCCGTAATTTGGAACATTTGCATACCATAATGAAATATCTTGGGAATGGGACCCAAATCTAAACACAGAATGCTTTTATGTGTTATATACACTTTATACACACAGCCTGCAGGTCATTTTATATAATATTTTCAATAATTTTGTGTCTCAAACTAATTTTGTTTGCATACATGAAATTCATATATGTTTTATATATACCTTATACACAAAGCCTGAAGGTATTTGTATGCAATATTTGTAATAATTTTGTGCCTTAAACAAAGTTTGTGTACATTTAACCATCAAAAAACAAAGGTTTTACTATCTCAGTCATGCTAAAAATATTCCATATTTCGGAATATTCCGTATTTTGGAATATTTGGATATGGGACACTCAACCTGTATATGGTTTAGTCACAGTTCCCACGTGTAAAGAAATGAATGTTTTCTGTAACTATGGCATAGTAAATGATAAATGGACAGTGTTTGGTGCCATACTGATCCGTTCTCTTCCCACAGCGTTCCGGTGACATCAATATGAAGATCAGAACATGCGGCTATGAAATATGAATGTTAGAGAGAATAACTACTTGAAATGTTGTATGCCATAGCAGCTTAGATTTGCATGCGGGGGAGAAAGGGGGATGCAAAGGGAGGTTGGAGACCTTTTGTATCCATTTGGAATTGTCCAATAAATGCCCTGTAACAGATTTCTAACCCTTATCAAAGGACAATGACATTGTGTAGGCTTGTTTACATTTTTGTCCAAAGGACTGGTTATTCCAGTCTAATCAATAGAGATGGCTCACTGAGACTAGAATCTAATTAGTAGTTTCAGGTAACCAAAAGAATATTCCCTTTCTGATGACCTCACAGGTGAAAGGGGGTGGGAACATGGCATGCACATTTTGGACACACTCAGAGGCCAGGTCACTTGCAGGAGGGATTTTTGGAAGAGAGAGTTTCCCTCTCTCACAAGACAATGGAAAATGGGTCTCAGTTGCCCTGGGATATGGCTAAGTATAAAATGTGCAATATTTAGCCTATTTGGGTGTCTGTAGCTATTTTTGGTGTTAACCTGTTATTAGCTTATCTAAGGTTGTGGTTTGTAGTTTGTTAAGGATATTCATGAGTTTGTGTTAGCATACAGTGGATGATATAATGTTTTCTAATCTGTACTTTTCATCTACACTGTAGGGTACAATAGTCTGTTATCAGCATGCAGGAAAGGGATTGATTATGGAGTGTTTGTAATATTTGTAATGATTGATGCTGGTTGATATAATTGTTTAAGATCCGCTGGTTAGCTGTGTTAGGGCCTTCCCATGTGCTTGAACAATATCTCTGCTTGGGAGAGATAGGCTTGGTATGTGTTGTATACTCATGAATGTAATCATAGGCTGGTATCAGTGTTTTATTATGGAAGTTGAATTAATAACAGCTTTGAATGGTCATAAGTAATTGCCGTATGGAAGATAGTCTGCAGTTTGTTAAAGATGGCTACCTCCATGTGGGGTGAACAAAGGAAATTATAATTCTACCCAGTTATGGTGTTGTATGGGTCAGATAGGTATATTGTAATTATTATAATTGTGATCATTGATGGATGTATGATTTACAGAGTTACAACTTAATGTGGGTTTTCTTCATAATGGAGTTTGTCTATAGACCATGCGGTTTGGACAATAGGGCAGGTAGCATTCCCAACCCCCACACACACCATCACCAGCCATCTTGGACGTGCTCTCAGCAGACATTGATATCTCTCTCATTGTATTTTGATGTATCTCTCTTTCTCTCTCTCTCTGTTCTCTGTCTCTCTGTCTCATATTGCTCATTGTATTTTGATCTTTAATAACCGTTTCATGTATATTAACTGTACCTTATGACCTAATGTTTGTACAATTTATTTGCGCTCATTATTAGATCATAGCGTTGTAACATCTGTACTTTTACCTGAATAATAATCTTTAGCGCGTTGGACCGCTATTCAACTGTCTCAGTATTTCATTAATGGTATAATCAAACACAGCGCTAATTAGCGACATCTTGTTGTTTTAGAAGGTATAGGCAGGTTTTGTCTTAGAGGTTCTAGGCAGGTGAATCTTAGAGGTTTATAGGCAGGAATGTACTAAAGGTTTATTTATAATACAACACTCCTTGGATATAAAGGTATACTGTAAATCTGCAGCAGCTGAATAGAGGTATTGCCAACCTCACAAAACACAGAATGATGAAAATTGTAAAGAAGGGATCGCAAGATCAGGACTTGTGGTGGTGATAAAAAAAAGGCCCTAGTTAAAGTCCCTGACTAGTTTCTTCCCAAATGGGATTTCCTCAGAGGGGGTGCATCATCTGCCGCAGCACTGAGTAGAGATTGCTCCTCCCTTGATTCACGGAACAACACAGACCTGCCAGTCCATCACCGCAAAATAGCGTAGACAGCTGCACAAGAGGACGTCATTTGGAGGCTGGGCATTAGTGCGTCACCAACCGCAGTCTAGCACGAAGAAAGTGCATGTTCCTTTGCCAGGAGATGGACAGAGCCGACAGACCGCCACACTGTCATCTGGCGACTGAGCAATAGTGCATCATCTACCGCAAATCAGCACAAGAAAAGTGCATGTCCTTTTGTTACAAGACGGATGGAGTTTGCAGACTGTTATGTTGTCACTATTATGAGGTATGAATCGCAGACCTGGCTATGAGACAGACGGAGCATGTGGTGCGTTGGTGAGTGAGGACACATTGCACACATTACACTCACTGTGGGACATTAACTCCATAAAACCTGCACTGAAATTGCTATTGAAAAATTATTCTAAATTCCTAAAACCACATTTCTGGATAGTGGTCATCAATGTCTCAGCTGGACACAGACTGAGAATTATGCTTTAAATTTGTTATATCATCTACCCAAATAAGACAATTTCTTTGAAAGTCATCTTACTTTCTATTGTGGAACTTTAACAGATTTCAGGCTTGTATGCATGGCGCCATAACAATCTCTGCCCATACATTTAGCACCTATAACCACAGCTGCTACATTAGGTGTATATGGTGATCCAGATTTATATGTCACTAGTTATCATTTATTACAGTGTTTATTGGCTCTTTTTTGATGTTTAGTGTTTTTAGAGACATTTTTTGATATGTGTACATGTGTTACATTGGCCAATGATGTCTGTTTCATATTATTAATCTGTATTTTTATTCAAGTATCTTTCATGATTTATTATTTAACATTGATATTTTTTATTTCTGGCACAATTTTTGTATTGCATTCTATATTTCATTTTTACTTTTTTCTTTTTAATGTAGACTATAGGTGGTACACAACGCTGCTGTTTACTGTTTTTAAGTACATAGGGCCTCATTCAGAGGCGGTCGTAGGATGCTAGCAGTCGCTCAGAAACAGGGCGGCCGCTTGCATCCTGAACGGCCGCCTCCATGTCGGTCGTTAGGCTGTGGGTTAACACCCACAGCTCTAACGACTGCTAAGGGAGATGGTCGCGATGGTCAAGACCATCGCAACCATCGGGGCTTACAACGAGACCCTAGGGTAGGGTCTCGTCAACCTTAAGCCGCAGGGAGCTTCCTGCTGTGTTGCAGCAGGAAGCTCCCCACTGACATCACTGGTGATGTCAGTGGGGCCGCCCCCAAACGGCTAGCGTTCTGGCAGGAACGCCTCTGTTTGGGCAGGCACGCCCTCTGCCCGCCCAGCAAACGGAGCGAGCTGTCAATCAACATCGACAGCTCGCTCCGTCTGCTTCGAGCCCGCTAACGATGGATCACCCAGCGTTAGCGGGGGCTCGCACATGCCCACGACGGAGCCGTCTCCGACGTGCACATGCCCTGTGGACAAACATCGAGTCGGTTGCGAGCGCTCAGCGCTCGTGACCGACTCTGAAAAAGGTCCATAGTTCCCTTGCCGGGGGGAGGATGGGTGATGTGGCTACACACAACTTCAGTGAATTGCTAGAAGTTCCACATCACTACCTATATAGGAAGCTTGGCTAGGATATCAATATAGTATGTCAGGGAATATGGAACACACTGATCTCCAAATAGGGCTTACTCCACAGTTTCTGCTATAAAAATGATAACAAAAATGAAAAGCAAATATCATAAATATCTTCTTTGTATTATTCTAATCATTGTTATAGTCAAAGTCCCAGCACTATATACTGCTGCACCTTTGCATAATGCGAAGAAGAACCCATTAAGTTCATATCTGTACAGTATCTGTAATGTGGCTCTGATACTAGCCAGTGCCTCCCCAGCCATTTACCTCACCGCACTTCACTGCCAGGAAGTGCACTGCAGTGTTTAGAGATCAGAGCTCAGTCAGCAGCAGCAAGAGAAGACACAGTGATGCAGGTAGGAGAATCAATGGACACTGAAGCTTAGTGTAGTGAGGGGAGAGTTGCAGTGAGTAGGGAGTGAGACAGGCTCCCAGCACTCAGACCTATGACAGGTAGTCAGCATTTGGAGGAGGTAACGGGGTGGTTAGGCAAACGCAGACTGTTTGACCATTTAAACGGCATTTCATGGGTGTGTATAAATTAGCCATTGTGATCTCATTCGCAGCATGAGCACTGCCTGTGTGTCAGGAGAGACACTGTGTGTGAGACAGGTCAGACTTGCCCCATATGCTACATGACTGCCCAATCTGTGCTGATGTTACAGATGTTTACGTTGGTGTGTGACGCTGGATGGATATGAGAAGGCAGCAGTGGGCGTCCCTATGCTCGGGTAAGCTTTGGAATCATTAGCATATTTTTGCAAATGCAAACTGCAAAATCGCAGTTGAGATTGCATTAGTGTACATCGCTGGATCAGGCCCTACTCTATGTCAGTGATAATTTACCATTGAAGTCCCTGGAGTGACTATTTTCCTAAGAGTATGTATACATATCAGGGCCAAAACTAGGAGTTTTGTGATCTGGGGCAAGGCAGTAATTTGGTGCCTCCCCATTATGCCACAGACAGTAATGCCCCTTACACCATTATACCACACACAGTAATGCCCCTTACACCATTATGCCACACACAGTAATGCCCCTTACACCATTATACCACAGTCATTAATGCCCCTTACACCATTATGCCACACACAGTAATGCCCCCCCATGATGCCACACAGAGTAATGCCACTTACACCATTATGCCACACATAGTATTGCCCCTTACACCATTATGCCACACATAGTAATGCCCCCCCATTATGCCACACAGAGTAATGCCCCTTACACCATTATGCCGCAAAGAGCAAAGACCCTTACACCAATATGCCACAAATAGTAATGCCCCTTACACATAATAGGCTGATGTACTAAGTATCGCATCTGCAATGTGGTACATCCCCCCTGTCTTTAGGTACATAACGTTGTATGTACTAAGAATATCGCAAAGGGGCAGCTCTCCTGATAAGAGCTATCCTTTGTGATGGCTCCGGACAGAACTACTTCTGGAATTAACACCCAGAAGTCCCTCTGGCGTCCTTCTATGCATGTGCAGAAGGAAGTGGGCCATGGGAAGTGATGGGAGCGTCCCGATAAGAAGCTCATAGGCTTCTATTGGGTAACGCCACCTGCAGGCAATCTGACCGCCGGCATCCTGACCACCGGGAACCCGTACCCAATCCGAATTTGTATTATCAGTATGAAGATTTAATAATGGAGATCTATTTGCCCGCAATTCAAGTGGTTAACTCTGTAATCGAAAGCCTTAGATTATGAGAAGCGCTCTTTAGGTAGTCAATTATCTCCGATGGTCAGCAACCATCTATGTTCCCAGTTTGATGAAAGTACTTTTCCCATCAAATTGCAGGTATTCGATGATTGCTAGCCATCGGATGCAGCTCTCTGATGGCTGACAGCGTCTGTGCAGATGCAGGCACCTGGAAATGATGTCCGCAGCTCAGCTAATGTGCGCAAGGCTCTGAGAGCTTCTGTGCATGCACACAGTAAAACCATCAAAACTCATAACATCAAATGGTTGCAATAAATGGCTAGTTGCCATTGCATCACTGGTATTGATGTCGGTAGCCCAGCAACCATTCCATGCCGGGTTACCAATGTCCATCCTTACTCCTTACAGTAGTTGGTTTCTTATTCTCCAAATGATGACACATCAGAATTAGGTTTGCTCTTTGTATAATATCCTTGGTACAGTATAAGCATGATTATAATATAAACTACTGTTGTATAATTATATTTAATGTCTATGAATTAATCATCTCAGTCAGGATTATTGCTGTCAGGTACGCCAATTATAAATAAAAGGATGGAATATGGAGGGATAGTTAAACTTAGTTTATGAGTAAGTATATAACGCAGATACATAGTTTGCTGATAATCTAAGGGTGATGTTAAAAAGACATCTGAATCCCCTGTATTCGGTGACATATACGCACATGGGGGCCACACAGCAAATCTCAGCTCACAGCACGGCTTTCTGGAGATTCTAATTCCTTGTGTTGTCAATGGTGGTTATGGATTGAAAGATCTACAGTAAAAAGGTAGACAATGTCTAGATCAGGAGTGGGGAAGCTTTTTTCTGCTGAGGGCCATTTTGATATATATAACATTATTTGCGGGCCTGGTTTAGGCCATGCCCCTTCCACGTGATGTCACATGGGGCGGGGCCACAATCGCCGGTGATTACAGCAATGCCCGAAGCATCATGAGGATGCTCCGGGGAGCTGTAAGTGCAGTGGTGTGACCGTCTGAAGCACCCTAAGGACTCTCCTGGTGGCACTGTTGCATAGATTCTGGCTGCAGGGTGCCATTATAAGCACCCTGGTAGCCAAATGAGGCTACCAGAAAAAGCTCTGAGGGCCAGACTAAATGATTTCGAGGGCCTTATACGGCCCCCGGGCAGGAGGTTCCCCATCCCTGGTCTAGATAGACACCAGAAGTTAGACAGGCAATAGGTCAACAGGGACAAAAGGTCGACAGGGACAAAAGGTGGACACACTAAAAGTCGACATGTAAGAAGGTTGACAGGTACAAATGGTCGATGGTGTCAAAAGGTCCACATGCATATGGTCGACACATGTTTTTTTTTCTAACCCTAATCTTCACCCTAACCCTCCCCTTGGTGCCTGAAGTAACTCTCCCTCCTGGTGCCTGACCCTAACCATCTCCTTGGTGTCTAACCCTAACCCTCCACTTTGTGCCTAACCTTAACCCTCCCTCCTGGTGCCTGACCCTAACCGTCCCTTCTAGTGCCTAACCCTCCCCTTGGTGCCTAACCCTCCCTCCTGGTGCCTGACCCTAACCGTCCCTTCTAGTGCCTAACCCTCCAGTAAGTCCCTAACCCTCCCTCCTGGTGCCTAACCCTAACCATTGGGGTAAGTGCCTAACCCTAAAACTAAACCTAAAAAAAAAAAATAATAATATGTCGTCCATTTTCATGGCAACTATTTACACGTCGACCTTTTGTCCATGTCGACCATTTGTACATGTACATGCGGGTGGCCAGAAAAATGCAGGCGCGTCAGAACGTTTTAAACACTTTTTAACTGGGCGTCCATTAACCAGCCGCTGCGTCCTTGCTGGTAGCAGGAGAGCCCTCTGAGTGTCTGGGAACCCGCTGTGTCTGCTGCAGCTGAGACTTAAGCCGCATATCCACAACACGACTATTGAACGATAACGACATTGTTATCGTTCAATCGTTCCTTATATTGTGCATATGTCGTTCAGAGCCGGGACCCTTCCTCATTCCTGAACCTCCACAACCTGACAATCTCAAGTTCAGGCGATGACAGATGCCGACAATGACCAGCGGCAGTGTGCAGCGCTGGTCGTTGCCGGCATATTCACTGCACGATTAATGAACAATTGAACAATAAAGATGTCATTATCGTTCAATCGTTCATTTATATCGTGTAGTGGATTTGCGCCTTTACTCAGATGGCTGATGGCGGATGTGAGATGCTGTCGGCGGGCGTCTCTAAGCACTGGACAGTTGGTAAGACATTATCGTATTTTCGCAATTATGATCCGTGAGAGATCACAGCTGCGATGACTTTTGCGTCCAGATCGGAATAAATGCCCCTTATGTGGGGTGGTGAGACAGGAGATTGCCCTCGGGATGAAATGTATGAAGGGGCAGTACCATACCCTGCTGTAACCGATCTTTTGGCAAGCACTTCACTGCACAGTACAATACCTAGCTGTTTGTTAGTTATTAGGCTTTTGAGCAAGCAATATTCGGCATAGAAGATATATCTTTCTAAGTGTACTGTAGGAATTTTGCCAAATTCCTAAAGTCGTAACTATATTTCATGTCAACCTACTTTTCTATACCTGACTTCAGAGAGAGGTGAGAGACAGCTATATGTGTAACTGGATGACCCCGTTTGCCCTTGTGGTATATGATTTTTTTTTTTTTTTATTAAATTTTTTTATTGAAACACCATGAAAGCAGAACATACATATTGTAGCTTATATCATAACAGCTGATCATTGAATAAAATGAACAATTACATAAATTTGTCACTGTGTGTTTGTGTATAATTATACAATTTGCAGAGATAGATATAAACACAAATATTTCAATAAAACAAATTAGTCTCTGCTGAGACCAGAAGCTTATAGAATATAAAACAGTGATATCTTCTATTGTACTCTTAATCATCGTTTTGAGGATACACAGACCCGTCAACAGCCGCGCCGGGCCCCCAGTAAAAAGGGTGTGTAGCCTAATTGTAGGATGCATACGTTAAAAAAAAAGTTTTGCAGCGCCGCATGCTGGCGAGGGGGGCCCGGTGAGCCCCCTCAGCCTGGCGCATAACCAGTAGGGGGTGCGATCCACATGATTGCTCCCCCCACAGGCATAGGAGACTGCTGTGGCTGCTTCTTAGCAGCCATGAGCAGTCTCCAAGTGCAGCCCAGCACATAACAGCATGTGCTGGGCTGTTGTGATATAAGAGGGGGGGAGCAGTGCCAGACCCTGGCCCCCGCCGGGACCCTCCAGCAAGCCCGGGCCCGGGTAATTTGTACCCGCTCCTCCCCCTCTCAGCGCCCCTGAGGATACATGTATCATTCCAGCAATCTCAACTAGAAAGGCCATGGGAACATGCCAAGGGGGGAGGGGGGGTGAAGGTAGGCGGAGGCTCAGGAGAATAAAGCAAAATCCCTTATAAGTCCAGCCTATTTGGAGGATCCCCAGATATTGTTTGAAGACAATACTACTGAGTAAATTTCAATGATTCATAAATTCTATGTCTCTGAACTAAGGTCAGAGTTCCAATATAACTCTCCCAAGTTAAGAAAATTTTTCCCACATGAGCCTCCTTCTCTATAATCGTCTCAATCCAATCCATAGTAAATACATGAAAAGCTTTTCTTTAAAAAGACTCAATGTAGGTGAAGTTTCAATCCATATCTGGAGTACCGTCTTACGGGCCACCGCACTCACAATAAGCAGGAGCCTCCTGCAACCCCTCGCCACTCGCTGACCTTCCAGAAGTATACCAAATAGAGCCCAACCATCAGTAAATGCTACATAATTCACCAGATGCTCAAGGTCATATCTCCTTACTTGTAACCAAAAAGTTCTCAAAAGAGGACAAGCGCAGAAATAGTGATACAAGTTAGCTTTGGTGGACTGACAGGACAAGAGGCAGAAGAGGTCATATCAGCCAAATACTGTCTATGTGGGGAGAAGAATGCTTTATGAAAAATATTCAGAAAAATCTCCTGATATTGAATAGCCGGGAGTAAATTACGTGATAGTAGAAGAGTTTTGGTAAGAATTTTGCATGATAATGAAGGAATCACCTGCACTCACCTACTCATCCCAGTGCCAACCACCTCATGTTGTATGGGTTGTCTTAAAAAGGAATAGTAACGCCTCTTTTGTAGCCGGTTCTGAGAGGAGCATAGTGTTAAATGTGTGTTCCCAATCCGAATCTGAAAAACATCTAATAACTGAAGCCACATAGTACTTAGCCTGCATAAAAGCGAGAGGGTGAATACAAAATGAGGGAAACCTTTCTGATGCTTCCTCATAATTAAGTGTGCGTTCTAATGATATATTAAGAAAAGTACCTATAGTAGTCAGCCCTTCTTTATAAAGCTTAGTAAAAGGAAACGCTGCCCTACCCACCTGAAATTCCGGATTTCTTATAGAAGGCAGAAATATAGATTTATAAGAAGTTAACTGGCAACGGTGACGAATAATATGCCACACTTTCGTGTGTACCATGAAAGAGGATTATCTCGTATATGATTTGGAATTTCATCATGCATATGCAAGAAGCTTACTAAATTACAGTCTTCTAAGAATTGGCCCTCAAGTGATGAATTTGCATAAAGGTCTTGGTCATGAATCCAGTCTTGGAGATACCTTAATATTGCTGAGTGATTATAATTTAAGATATGAGGAAAATGAATACCCCTGTTTGCTTTGGTTTGCTGTAGTTTATGATATATGATTTTTAATTGCATTATCATCAGCCCCCTGCCCAGCTTTCACTCATGGTGATGCATTGTACACCATACCTGCCGACTTTCTGGCTGCTCCTTCCGGGAGGGAGCAGCCAGATCGGCCGGATGGGGGGGTGTGGCTGGGACAAGGGGGAGTGGCTGGGCGGGTGACGCCCAGCCACTCCCTCAGAATCCGCTGAGCATAGACGGAGGTGGAGAAACGCGTAAAGAGTCTGTCATTCTGAACCAGCTGGTTGTAAACACTTGTCACATCTCCCGGGAGAACTGTGAGTATGGGACAAACAAGCCGATCACGCTACGCTCCTGAGCTTCTAAAAGGAATTAACTCCATCAGTCCCTGCTTGCATGAATAAGGGATCTGAAAGCCTTTTTCATTGCCTATTATTATTATTCTTTTGCCTACTAACATTCTCGGCATAATACTTTGCTTACTAACACTCTGGGCATAAGACTAACATTTATTATATAACTTTAGAGCTGAAAGCTTGGATGCATGCATGTATAAATATCAATTGCAAAACAAACTATTATATGGATTTACCTGCAATGAATACTGACTAACACTTTCATCTTGGGAACAAATTGATCTGTTATTTTAAGCAGACAAAGTTTCATGCTAAATCATTTTTTCATGCTTGCTATTTTTTCTATAACACCAATCAAGGTGTGTTTATAAAACCATATGACATATTGTTTTTTCTGGATGTCCAAAATTATGGTTTTTTAGTAGATTGATTGATGTGTCTATACCGGCCGGTTCTGTACACCTAGTATTTTTTAATTGTTTATTGTAATGTATTTTATTATTAATTGTTTGTAAGGTCATTGTTATGTATTAAATCTTTTTTCAAGAAGCGCTGTCTTTATAATTTGCATTTTCCTTGGGACTTTTCATAGGTAGTGGCATTTACCTATCTTTTGATAGCAGCTGAACAAAGATTAAACTAATTTTAATTGTAATAATTGCTATATAATTGGCTGGTTAAAGAGCGCCTGGTTTTATTTTCCCTTTATCGTATAATTTACAGCCGGGAGGATTGCCTGCCTTCCTGGGAGGTCGGGAGCAGCACCCGATTTTCGGGAGGCTCCCGACCAAATCAGGAAGGTAGGCAAGTATGTTGTACACACTGTCAAGTATATATTATTATTATTACTACAATTATCTGCAAATGTAATCTTCTATTATGTTCATGGCTTCTGTAATATATGCAGATATGGGCACATTGGGTCCTTTTAGAAAAAATAACTATTCTAACTATTATTATATGTATATTGTTTTCACTCAGAATTATTTAGTGAAAAATATCAGAGCAGAGTTTAAACTGGTGTCTGCCCGTAAGTTACTTTTACAAATATCTGCATATCACTTGGAAAAAATTAAATCATGTGTTTTCTATGTGGGAGACTAGCAGAGATTGACATTGTCAGTATAGTAATATAGATTCAATTAAATAAAACAAAAAATTACTGTAAGCCTAAATGTCACTAATTAGAGGGATGTCAAAATCCAGACTGATTGGTTTTAACATTGATTGTACTTTATACTTTATCCTGAGCGACCCCCATAGTTATAAAATTCTGAAATTAGATCCAACAGCCACCTTTAAGAAGGAACTTAACTTACTATTAAAGGAAGGTTTGGAACAAGACATCATAACCAAACAAGAATTTGATTTCCTTGACATACCTCATCCAGTGATACCGGTGTTTTATCACCTCCCAAAGGTCCACAAGGCCAATAAACATCCACCTGTTCGACCAATCATATCTGGTATACACTCACTCACATCCATTCTGTCTCAATATTTTTTGAAGAAAGACACCAATCTACCCAGTGACCAAATAGATTTCATTATTCAGACAATAGCTTTCATTCTGAATCATAATTACACTTGGTTCAACTACACTTTTTACTTACAGATTGCAGGGACCACCATGGGAACAAGGTTCGCACCAAGCTATGCCAACCTCTTTTTGAGCAAGTGGGAGGAGGATAACATCTGGAAAGGGCATGAGTTTGGTACAAACCTTGTTCTCTGGCGGAGGCATATCGATGACATCATCTTCATCTGGCAAGGGTCAATAGATAGCCTCTGGAGTTTTATCACACATATGGATAACAATCCTAATAACCCATTTCAATAAATCAAGAGTAGAATTTCTAGATTTGGAGATTTTCATTAAAAAAGGTGAATTACATACCAGGAACTTTAAGAAGAATGTGGACATTAATAGCTACATTCTAGTGGACATCTACATAGTTGGCTAGCTAATATACCTAAAGGACAGTACAAAAGAATCAGGAGGAACTGCAGTAGGTTGGAGGACTACGAATTACAGGGCAAAGAATTATCACAATTATTCCTAGACAAGCAATACGACTAAGTCCTAGTACAGGAGTCCTATCAAGACATTAAGACGTTTGACAGAAACACATTATTACAGATGAAGGAACAACGTACCGCCAATAAGCAAGATTGCCCCTATTTTGTTACACAATATAACGAGCCAGCCAGTGACATCAGGATGATCCTAAGTAAACATTGGAACATTCTCTTACAAGATCATGACCTAAAGACCATACTTCAAGAACACCCCAATATTGTTTTTACTAAGACTCCTGACATAAAGCAAAAACTCATAAAGAATCACATACCCCCTAAAGTTACCATCCAGAGTACATTGTTTAATAACCAAACATTAGGGTTTTATTATTGTGGAAGGTGTTACGCATGTAGAACACTGAAAAAATGCAGGCCTCCTGCAAATTTACATCAACCACTATAGGTAATTCCCATGAGATTAAGGAACACATGACCTGTGACTCCAAGGGGGTCATATATCTTCTTAGATGCACATGTGGACTAGAGTATGTAGGTAGAACTGTGAGACCTTTCAAACAGAATCTATGAGCATATGCGCCATATTAAGATAAGCCATGAACATCACAATGTATCAAGACATTTCAAGGAACAACACCATTGCAATTCTTCTGAGATTGACTTCATATTAATAGAAAAACCCAAACAGAATTGGAGAGGAGGGGATTTCCTGACATTTTTAAATAATAGAGAGGCCAATTGGATATATACACTAGGGACTTTAGAACCCCAGGGCCTAAATATTGATTTTAACATTGCCAGTCTTTTGAACTAGTAGTGACCAGTCATCATGCACATATAGGTGTGCCTACTAATGGGACCTTAATTAACATATGTATTGATAGATGGCTAGCATAACATACATAGTGTGCACTTGAGGCTGTATCTATTATATGATCATTTTACATGCCTGTATATCGCTTAGATCATTATACGGACACATGCTATCGTTTGACTACTGTGTTAGTAATACTATTTACATAGCAGAGAAATTATTCAGTAGATGTTTATAATCAGATAGATCAACTAGTATCCATTATGGTATGTTTTATTCACAGATAGGTGTACACATTTATATTTATTTTTTAATATATGTATCTGTGCGGGCTATCACCATTAAACTAGGAATCCCATTACTGCATTTAGTTATCAGCATTTGTATTGGGTCAAAGAGAACCATAACATTGCCCAATACCTGCCTTGCTAGATACTTCCACAACTGATAGACTCTGATGTTCTTAAATTGAAACCATTTCCTAACCATACCCCTTTCTTGATTGAACCACACCTGGATGACCTTTTTGGACTTATAAGGTCAGGAGCTACAACCAATGAGCAACTCCTTGACAAAGGCGCAAGCCGAAACTTGTTGGAGATAGACACAGCACGTATTAGTCTCAAGCAGACTGTCACCAGCCAATACACAGATGAAGTATCCCATGAGTTGGCAGTCACACGACCACTGCCGGGTGGAAACGAAGGGAGGTAAGTGTCCTTTTGAGGGACTACACGGCATTGAGTCTTCACACAACTCACGCCGATATATCCCCTCCTTAGACGGCAGTTCCCCTTACCTGTCCTGCACCGCAGGTGAGCGGCTTGGTCACCCAGCCTTTACACCAGCGCCCGGATGACACAGAAGTTTGGAACACACGTCCAGGACCTACACCCCAGTACCCAGAGCCCTGCAGCTGTACTCCTACTCCGGGAAGACATCCCCGGGGCACCAGCTACCTGCAACACCTATCAGCGGGACGCCGCTCTTTTATCTGGACATAATATTGGTAGATCATACCTGTATAGTCAGACTGATCTAATACCCTTAAGATCAGCCAGATTTGTTTTGACCCACCGTGGTCACTGTTTATTGTGCATGACCCGCCGCGGTCGTATATGTTAATACTGGGTTTACCACATCAGTTATCCCAGTTACCATCCCATTGCATGCATAGTCTTTTCATTGAACAATACCGATCAAGTGTTACCTATACAGGCTCACTTCGTATGTCAATTTAAGCACCTACATTTTATTTCATTCAGTAAAAGTAATTTGATTTATTACAGTGCACTGGTAATTTATTCATATACATATCATTAAGGGACACTAGATCATCATATTATTTTCTATACCCACTGTATAGGGTGTATCATTTCGTAGCCACCATATGTACTTCATACTGCCATATACTGTACCAGCAGCATTGCACAACTACACATGTAGACTTGCACAATAATCTTTGATATGTGCTCTATTTCCAAAACAAGACGTCACAAAATAAATATTCTTTTTTTATTTTTGCAGATAATCTTATCAGTATAACTATGAACTATAAACTGGGGAGGGTGGATGTTATAGTTTAGTTTGGTTTAGCACAATTACAGGTAGGGAAATATAACTACAGTATAAATAAAAAGTAAGGGGACTGAAGGCTATATTTTCCAAAAATTCCTTTTCCACTAAGCCTAAGGGATATAGTATTGTTTTGTTTTTTACAGATTTTTACCTGCCAGATTTAACAAGACAATAATACTTAATGCTAAACAAGCCTGATTTAGCATTTACTAATAATGAGAGAGCGAGAATGAGAGAAAAGTAGAGATATAAGAGAGACAGGGGTACGTGTCTGTACAAGTATAGTAGTTTTACATTGATTTGAAACATGAGCAAGAACGAAAAAATAAAAGAAAGTAGGAGATGAAAGATGAGATTGAACAGTGAATGAGCTCTGAAAGATGAGGGAGAGGGTGTGTATGTGTTTTATTACCACTATCACTAATTTTAATGTCGCTTAAGCCGTTGAGTTTGTCAATTCAATCAATAAAATGACAACCACATTCATCTCAGTCACCCCTTGTCTTTTCCCATTGTTATGTATTACAGGTTGAGTCTCCCATATCCAAATATTCCGAAATACGGAATTTTCCGAAATACAGAATAATTTTGGCATGACTGAGATAAGGAAACCTTTTATTTTTGATGGTTCAATGTACACAAACTTTGTCTAAGGCACAAATTATTAAAAATATTGTATAAAATTACCTTTAGGCTGTGTGTATAAGGTGTACATGAAACATAAATGAATTTAATTTCTGTACACAAACTTTGCTTGAACCACAAAATTATTGAAAATATTGTATAAAATTACCTGCAGGCTATGTGTATAAGGTGTATATAACACATAAATGCATTCTGTGTGTATATTGGGGACCCATTCCCAAGATATTTCATTATGATATGCAAATATTCCAAAATACGGAATATTCCATTATCCACAATACTCCTGGTCCCAAGCATTTTGGATAATGGAGACTCAACCTGTATATAACTCCCTGAGTCTCTCCCACCCAGGTACATAGAAAAATAAATTACTTACAGTTCCCCGGATGCATAGCTTGTTCCTTCTGTGCCTCGCAGACGACTGACTCACAGACAACTAGCACAATTTCGTGTTTCCAACTTGGCAGCAATAATAGATTTTTCTAGCCACGTGAGAGGGTGTGTCCTTAGAGACACAAAAGCTGCAGGCTACAACCGATGTGGGATCCTATAACTGCGATCCAAGGATTGTTTTCCTACTGTATATGTTTAATATACAAGTATACTTACGGTACGTGCATATTATTATTCATATATACGTAATTCACAGTGTAACTAGTTACTACACTATCAGGCGCTTATCCTTGTCCCCCTTTTTTCCCTATATATATATATATATATATATCTATACAGTGCATCCAGAAAGTATTCACATCGCTTCACTTTTTTGTTATGTTACAGCCTTATTCCAAAATGGAATATATTCATATTTGTCCTCAAAATTCTACACACAAAGGACCTCATTCTGCCGCAAGCCCCAGTGAGCTTCCTGCTCTAATAGAGCCAGAAGCTCACTACTGACATCACGAGTGATGTCAGTAGGGCCGCCCACAATTCGCAGGCGATTGTCCTGCCACTCCCCCACCCCACCTACAAAACGGGGTGAGCTGTCGATCAACATCGACAGCCGCGCCGTTTGTAGCGAGCCCTGGAGCGAGTGAATTTCTCACTTGCTACATGGCTTGCGCACGCACAGTGTGCACGCCACGCATGCGCACTGCCCGGCCATCAACCCGCTTGCGAGCACATAGCGCTAATACTTAAACCTTAGGTCTGAAATGTTGCAAAATTGACTGGAAACGAGTGGTAATAAATGTTATTGAGGTTATTAATACTGTAGGAACAAAACAAGGCCCATTTTATTTGATTTTAGCTGTTTTTTTAATTTTTTAAGAAAAAATCCAGATCCAAAACCAAAACACAAAAACAAAACACGGAGGTGAGGTTTTGGCAAAACCAATCCAGATCTAAAACCAGGGGAGATCCAGAACCAAAACCAAAATACGAAGGTCGGCGCACATCTCTAATATATATATAACCTCATTGTTTATGTATTGTTGTGAGTGATTTAACAATGGTGAGTGCTGAGTTTTCTGTTTTTATTTATTTAAGTAACGTGGTCACAAGCCACTTGCACTCCAGTCCTGGGAATGGCGAGTGCAGTGGATTTCTAACTTTGTTTATTTGGTTAATTTTTAATTAGCCTTTTTGTGATCACAGCTCTCTCATGCACCCCTGTGCAAGCTCATTTATAATAACCTGTGTCCGCTGCCTTTTTGGTAGTATGATACAAGCTGTTTGGTGACTGCCTTGCATTTAAAAGCAATAAGTTAGTTGGCATGTGAGCTTTAAACCACTTAACATGTTTTCAGTTTAAACTCTGTGATAGCAGCGACCAGGTTTCCATAAGTATGACAAATAGTGTAGCACCTGCAGAGAAATGGGGTCCCATGATGTGGGCTGCAGGCTTAAATGCATTGATCAATCCATGAACCAAAACCCCATTATTTATTATTGTGAGTGATTTAACAATGGTGAGTGCTGAGTTTTCTGTTTTTATTTATTTAAGTAATGAGGTCACAGGCCACTTGCACCCCAGTCCTGGGAATGGCAAGTACAGGTTTGCACCCCAAATCTGGATTTCTGACTATATATATATATATATATATATATATATATATATAAATCACAGGGGCTCTGCACTCACCATAATAACTAATAATAATAATAAACAGTGGGGTTTTGGTTCATGAATTGATCAATGCATTTAAGCTTGCAGCCCATCGTCACGGGACCCCACTTTACTGCAAGTCCCTACTCTATTGCTCAGAATTAAAACATGGACATAACCATCACATTAGTGTTAAACTCAGGGTATGCTATCAAGGTTTAAAGCTCACAGCAACTTTGCTTTTAAATGTGAGACAGTCACCAAGCACACCTGTTGCAAAGCACCTAGGAAAACAGCTGACACAAGTTAGATAAATAGTTAATAGGGGTGCATGAGAAAATGTGATCACAAAAATGATTATTTATAAAAATTAATCATAATAAACAAAAAGCACTAATCCACGGCACTCACCATTCCTAGTTTTGGGGTGCAACATGGTATGTGACCATATTGTTTAAATAGAAATCACAGGGGCTCTGCACTCACCATAATAACTAATAATAATAAACATAATAAACAGTGGGGTTTTGGTTCATGAATTGATCAATGCATTTAAGCTTGCAGCCCATCGTCACGGGACCCCACTTTACTGCAAGTCCCTACTCTATTGCTCAGAATTATAACATGGACATAGCCATCACATTAGTGTTAAACTCAGGGTATGCTATCAAGGTTTAAAGCTCACAGCAACTTTGCTTTTAAATGTGAGACAGTCACCAAGCACACCTGTTGCAAAGCACCTAGGAAAACAGCTGACACAAGTTAGATAAATAGTTAATAGGGGTGCATGAGAAAATGTGATCACAAAAATGATTATTTATAAAAATTAATCATAATAAAAAAAAACACTAATCCACGGCACTCACCATTCCTAGTTTTGGGGTGCAACATGGTATGTGACCACATTGTTTAAATAGAAATCACAGGGGCTCTGCACTCACCATAATAACTAATAATAATAATAAACATAATAAACAGTGGGGTTTTGGTTCATGAATTGATCAATGCATTTAAGCTTGCAGCCCATCGTCACGGGACCCCACTTTGCTGCAAGTCCCTACTCTATTGCTCAGAATTATAACATGGACATAGCCATCACATTAGTGTTAAACTCAGGGTATGCTATCAAGGTTTAAAGCTCACAGCAACTTTGCTTTTAAATGTGAGACAGTCACCAAGCACACCTGTTGCAAAGCACCTAGGAAAACAGCTGACACAAGTTAGATAAATAGTTAATAGGGGTGCATGAGAAAATGTGATCACAAAAATGATTATTTATAAAATATTAATCGTAATAAACAAAAAGCACTAATCCACGGCACTCACCATTCCTAGTTTTGGGGTGCAACATGGTATAATGTTATAATTCTGAGCAATAGAGTAGGGACTTGCAGTAAATTGGGGTCCCGTGACGATGGGCTGCAAGCTTAAATGCATTGATCAATTCATGAACCAAAACCCCACTGTTTATTATGTTTATTATTATTATTAGTTATTATGGTGAGTGCAGAGCCCCTGTGATTTCTATTTAAACAATGTGGTCACATACCATGTTGCACCCCAAAACTAGGAATGGTGAGTGCCGATGATTAGTGCATTTTATATATATATATATATATATATATATATAATTAGGGGTGTGCATCGGCCACTTTTCGTGTTTTGGCTTTGGATCTGGATCATTCTTCATGTTTTGGATCTGGATTGGTTTTGCCAAAACCACCCTTCCGGGTTTTGGGCTCTGGGTTTTGTGTTTTGGATCTGTATTTTTTGGGAAAAAAGCTGAAAAACAGCTAAAATCATACAATTAATTTTTTTTGTTCCTACGTTATTATTGACCTCAATAACATTCATTTCCACTCATTTCCAGTCTATTCTGAACACCTCACAATATTGTTTTTAGGCCAAAAGGTTGCACCGAGGTAGCAGGATGACTATGTGGGCGGCACAAACACGTGGCCCATCTAGGAGTGGCACTGCTGTGGCAGACACGATGGCAGTATAAAAAACTAGGCCCCAAAGAGTACATACTTATGTTGAATAAACAGGACATGCACACTTTAACAAACCAATCATTTCAGCACCAGGGTCTGCCACATATTGGTTTGTTTGTTCCCCTACAAAACAAGCTGGCAATTAATCTGTCCCTGCACAAACTTGATCTTCAGAGGCAAGATGTCATCATCATCCTCCTCATCCACCAATTCCTCACCCTCTTCGGTGTTGTCCTAATCCTCACAGAGTATTAATTCGTCCCCGCTGGAATCCACCACCACAGGTCCCTCTGTACTTTCTGGAGGCTGGTCTTCCTGGAAGAATTTATAATTCATTTTGATAAACATCATCTTCTCCACATTTTCTGGAAGCAACCTTCTACGCCTTTCACTGACAAGGTTCCCGGCTGCACTAAAAACTTTTTCGGAGTACACACTGGAGGGGGGGCAACTTAGGTAAATTAGAGCCAGTTTGTACACTGGCCTCCAAATTCCCTCTTTTTCCTGCCAGTACAGGTATGGATGTCTGACATGCCTACTTGGATGCTGTTACCGATGTAATCCTCCACCATTCTGACAGTGGTGACTGTATCATATGCAGTGACAGTAGACGTGTCAGAAATTGTTGGCAGGTCCTTCAGTCCGGACCAGATGTCCAAACTTGGTCCTGCCTGCCCTGTATCACCGCCAGCGGGTTGTTTAGGATATCTAAGTTGTTTCCTGGCAGCCCCAGTTGCGAGACAAAATAAAGAAGGAGCTGTTGATGTGTCACATTCCGCTTGGTACCGGGGACACACTACCTCCATCAATTGTCTAAATCCCACTGCACTAATGGCGGATACCGGACACACGTCTAACACCAACATAGATGTCAAGGTCTCATTTATCCGCTTTGCAACAGGATGACTGCTGTCGTAATTCATCCTCCTCGCTAAGGACTGTTGGACGGTCAATTGCTTAGTTAAAGAAATAGTGGTATTCCTACTTCCTCTCTGGGATGATGAATGACTCCCAGCAGCAGTGGCACCAGTAGTAGTATCTGTTGCAATGCAGGATCCTCCGGAGGAATCCCGGATAGGAGAGTCAGTCATGCCAGTGACATGGCCTGCAGGGCTACTTCCGATCCTGACTGAGGAGGAAATTGACGTGGAGGGAGTTGATGGTGTGGTTTGCAGGCACTTACGGTCTTAGCCACAGTTTCTGAACTTGACAGTAACTTTTTATGAACACGCTGCAGGTGACTTATAAGGGAATATGTTCCTAGGTGGTTAACGTCCCTACTCCTACTTATTCCACCTTTAGATATGGTACATATGGCAAGACCATTGTTATCCGGATTTGGATAGAAATATTTCCAGACCAAAGAGGTGGAATGTTTGGTCTTCTGCCCAGGCATGACTGTGATGGACTTTTTCATCCCACAGACAATTGTCTCCCCCAGTGCCTGATTTAAACAAACCACATCACCATCAGAAACCTCCTCGTCAACTTCCTCCTCAGCGCCAGCTGCACCAATATCCTCATCCTGTTGTACTTCAACAGTGACATCTTCAATTTGAATATCAGCAACTGGACTGTGGGTGCTCCTTCCGGCACTTGCAGAGGGCATGCAAATGGTGGAACGAGCCATCTCTTCACGTCCAGTGTTGGGAAGGTCAGGCATCGCAACCGCCACCACACTTGGGACTTCATTCAGAGTCGGTCGTTGCGGCCGCACGGTCGTATAGAAAAATGGGCCGGATATGCAAATGATGCACATGCATGTTGCGTCCCTAAGGTCAGATCGTTAGCTGGCCGACAAAGGGGTGCATGCGGTCGGATCACTAAAAATACGCCCACATCTCGTACGCATAGCACGTCATCTCCGGCTACATAAGGATTAATCGCAAGCATCGTAAACCATCGGAACTGGTCGTAGAGCTAAAGGTTGACCATAACCTCTCTTAAGCTCTACGATCATGTCAGTGTAAAACCTCCCCTGTCACATGTGCCATGACACTACTTTGTTAATTATGCACTCCCTTAAAACGCCGTTCGCTTAATGAGGCATGCCTGCGTTTGGATCTCCACACCGCCGTTTTCAAGCACCTTCCCCTGTTACCTCCCACAAATGCCGCAATCTGTCACTCAAACTACCGACCTGGCGGTGTTCAAGGAGAGAGAAATTTCTGATCATAGCCGCTAGTTTGCGCACGCGCATTGCGAACTGTACGCATGCGCAGTTAAGCGAACATCGGCTGTGTACGACCGTGCGGCCGCTTCGACCGACTCTGAATGAAGTCCTTGGACTCTCCTTGGGGATTTGTTATATCTTCTTAGAAGAATGCACAGTTCTATGCTGTGCTTTTGCCAGCTTAACTCTTTTCATTTTTCTGGGAGGAGGAGGGCTTCCATCGTCATGTGAAGCTGAACCACTAGTCATGAACATAGGGAAGGATCTTAGCCGTTCCTTGCCACTCCGTGTCATAAACGGCATATTGGCAAGTTTACGTTTCTCCTTAGACGATTTAAATTTATTTTTTAAGGTCATTTTACGGAACTTTGGCTTTTTGGATTTTACAATCCATCTACTATGACATTGGGCATCGGCCTTGGCAGACGACATTGATGGCATTTCATCGTCTATGTCATGACTAGTGGCAGCAGTTTCAGCACTAGGAGGAAGTCGTTCTTGATCTTCCCCTATTTTATCCTTCGTTATTTTTATGGAGTGAATAACCCCTGTAAAAGTTTTTTTTTTTTTTTTGAAGGGCAGCGGCCTACACCACAACACATAGGACAGCACCTGTAATGTAAGAATAAGAAGGGCAGCGACCTACACCACAACACACAGGACAGCACCTGTAATGTAAGAATAAGAAGGGCAGCGACCTACACCACAACACACAGGACAGCACCTGTAATGTAAGAATAAGAAGGGCAGCGGCCTACACCACAACACACAGGACAGCACCTGTAATGTAAGAATAAGAAGGGCAGCGACTTACACCACAGCACACAGGACAGCACCTGTGATGTAAGAATAAGAAGGGCAGCGGCCTACACCACAACACTTAGGACAGCACCTGTAATGTAAGAATAAGAAGGGCAGCGGCCTACACCACAACACACAGGACAGCACCTGTAATGTAAGAATAAGAAGGGCAGCAGCCTACACCACAACACACAGGACAGCACCTGTAATGTAAGAATAAGAAGGGCAGCGGCCTACACCACAACACATAGGAGAGCACCTGTAATGTAAGAATAAGAAGGGCAGCGGCCTACACCACAACACAGGACAGCACCTGTAATGTAAGAATAAGAAGGGCAGCGGCCTACACCACAACACACAGGACAGCACCTGTAATGTAAGAATAAGAAGGGCAGCGGCCTACACCACAACACACAGGACAGCACCTGTAATGTAAGAATAAGAAGGGCAGCAGCCTACACCACAACACACAGGACAGCACCTGTAATGTAAGAATAAGAAGGGCAGCGGCCTACACCACAACACATAGGAGAGCACCTGTAATGTAAGAATAAGAAGGGCAGCGGCCTACACCACAACACACAGGACAGGACCTAAAATGTAAGAATAAGAAGGGCAGCGGCCTACACCACAACACATAGGAGAGCACCTGTAATGTAAGAATAAGAAGGGCAGCGGCCTACACCACAACACACAGGGCAGCACCTATAAAAAAAAAATTTTAAGAAGGAAGGGCAGCGGCCTACACCACAACACACAGGACAGTGCCTGTAATGTAAGAATAAGAAGGGCAGCGGCCTACACCACAGCACACAGGACAGCACCTGTAATATAAGAAGGGCAGCGGCCTACACCACAACACACAGGGCAGCACCTGAATTGTAAGAATAAGAAGGGCAGCGGCCTACACCACAACACATAGGACAGCACCTGTAATGTAAGAATAAGGGCAGCGGCCTACACCACAACACTTAGGACAGCACCTGTAATGTAAGAATAAGAAGGGTAGCGGCCTACACCACAACACACAGGACAGCACCTGTAATGTAAGAATAAGAAGGGCAGCGGCCTACACCACAACACACAGGACAGCACCTGTAATGTAAGAATAAGGGCAGCGACCTACACCACAACACACAGGACAGCACCTGTAATGTAAGAATAAGAAGGGCAGTGACCTACACCACAGCGCACAGGACAGCACCTGTAATGTAAGAATAAGAAGGGCAGCGACCTACACCACAACACACAGGACAGCACCTGTAATGTAAGAATAAGAAGGGCAGCGGCCTACACCACAACACACAGGACAGCACCTGTAATGTAAGAATAAGAAGGGCAGCAGCCTACACCACAACACACAGGACAGCACCTGTAATGTAAGAATAAGAAGGGCAGCGGCCTACACCACAACACATAGGAGAGCACCTGTAATGTAAGAATAAGAAGGGCAGCGGCCTACACCACAACACACAGGACAGCACCTAAAATGTAAGAATAAGAAGGGCAGCGGCCTACACCACAACACATAGGAGAGCACCTGTAATGTAAGAATAAGAAGGGCAGCGGCCTACACCACAACACACAGGGCAGCACCTATAAAAAAAAAATTTTAAGAAGGAAGGGCAGCGGCCTACACCACAACACACAGGACAGTGCCTGTAATGTAAGAATAAGAAGGGCAGCGGCCTACACCACAGCACACAGGACAGCACCTGTAATATAAGAAGGGCAGCGGCCTACACCACAACACACAGGGCAGCACCTGAATTGTAAGAATAAGAAGGGCAGCGGCCTACACCACAACACATAGGACAGCACCTGTAATGTAAGAATAAGGGCAGCGGCCTACACCACAACACTTAGGACAGCACCTGTAATGTAAGAATAAGAAGGGTAGCGGCCTACACCACAACACACAGGACAGCACCTGTAATGTAAGAATAAGAAGGGCAGCGGCCTACACCACAACACACAGGACAGCACCTGTAATGTAAGAATAAGAAGGGCAGCGACCTACACCACAACACACAGGACAGCACCTGTAATGTAAGAATAAGAAGGGCAGTGACCTACACCACAGCGCACAGGACAGCACCTGTAATGTAAGAATAAGAAGGGCAGCGGCCTACACCACAACACATAGGACAGCACCTGTAATGTAAGAATAAGAAGGGCAGCGGCCTACACCACAACACACAGGACAGCACCTGTAATGTAAGAATAAGCAGGGCAGTGGCCTACACCACAACACACAGGACAGCACCTGTAATGTAAGAATAAGAAGGGCAGCGGCCTACACCACAACACACAGGGCAGCACCTGTAATGTAAGAATAAGAAGGGCAGCGACCTACACCACAACACACAGGACAGCACCTGTAATGTAAGAATAAGAAGGGCAGCGACCTACACCACAACACACAGGACAGCACCTGTAATGTAAGAATAAGAAGGGCAGCGACCTACACCACAACACACAGGACAGCACCTGTATTGTAAGAATAAGAAGGGCAGCGACCTACACCACAACACACAGGACAGCACCTGTAATGTAAGAATAAGAAGGGCAGCGACCTACACCACAACACACAGGACAGCACCTGTAATGTAAGAATAAGGGCAGCGACCTACACCACAACACACAGGTCAGCACCTGTAATGTAAGAATAAGAAGGGCAGCGGCCTACACCACAACACACAGGACAGCACCTGTAATGTAAGAATAAGAAGGGCAGCGGCCTACACCACAACACACAGGACAGCACCTGTAATGTAAGAATAAGAAGGGCAGCGACCTACACCACAACACACAGGACAGCACCTGTAATGTAAGAATAAGGGCAGCGACCTACACCACAACACACAGGTCAGCACCTGTAATGTAAGAATAAGAAGGGCAGCGGCCTACACCACAACACACAGGACAGCACCTGTAATGTAAGAATAAGAAGGGCAGCGGCCTACACCACAGCACACAGGACAGCACCTGTAATGTAAGAATAAGAAGGGCAGCGGCCTACATCACAACACACAGGACAGCACCTGTAATGTAAGAATAAGAAGGTCAGCGGCCTACACCACAACACACAGGACAGTGCCTGTAATGTAAGAATAAGAAGGGCAGCGGCCTACACCACAACACACAGGACAGCACCTAAAATGTAAGAATAAGAAGGGCAGTGGCCTACACCACAACACACAGGGCAGCACCTGTAAAAGTTTTTTTTTTTCAGAAGGAAGGGCAGCAGCCTACACCTTGACAAAACACAGGACAGCACCTGTAAAAGTTATTTTTTTTCCCTGTACTGCGCATGTGCAAACGACAGGAAAATGGCCACCTCAGCCATTTTCCAGTCGTTTTACAGCGCCGGACCCCGCGCCGATGTGGGACTCTGGAAAGGTGAGTAATATTATGGGTGCAGGGTGTGCGGTGCTGGCCCCCCCTGGACCCAGGGGCTTATGTTCCCCACACACCCTGCACCCATTTATAGATACGCCCCTGCTCTGCACGCTCCACAGCCGGAATGAAAAATGGCAGCAATCGTGGGACCTTTTATAGAATCCAAAACTCGCAAGAATCCGACAGTGGGATGATGACGTTTTGCCTTGACTTCAGTTCCGAGCTAGGCGGGAAAACCGAGCCTGACTGGGTTCCCGGCTTGGATCGTGGAGGCTCGGGGGGGTTCGGATTTCGGAAATCCGAACCCGCTCATCCCTAATATATATATATTAGGGGTGTGCACCGGCCACTTTTCGTGTTTTGGTTTTGAATCTGTATCTTTCTTCGTGTTTTGGATCTGTATTGGTTTAGCCAATACCACCCTTCCGGGTTTTGGTTTTGGATCTATATTTTTTTGGAAAAAAGCATAAAAACTAAAATCACAGAATTTTTTTTTTAGTTCCTACGCTATTATTAATCTCAATAACATTCATTTCCACTCATTTCCAGTCTATTCTGAACACCTTACACCTCACTATATCCCCTCCTTACCTCTTCAACCTCCTTGAGAAAGGCCAACGGGCCACAACACGTCAGAGACTTCCGCACCTGCACCAAAGAATACTTATCTCTGAACTCTTGAACTTTGTTCCACGCATCACCCGCCTGCTCACACTTCACCAGCAGCACCCAGAATTACGTCCGGGTCCCTCACACCCGCGAGCAGCAACAGTGGCACACCCTCATGGACACCGGCACCTCTCACACATGGCTGCACCCCCGCCAGCATGCAACCCACGCAGCCATGCCAGCATCAGCATGTGCAACTCCCCAACCAGCGCTGGCCACACACATGGCAATGTGCTGACGATCAGCCAATGTGTACGATTTGCCGTGCACTCTCCGCGGGAGCTCCCCGGCAGTCGTGGGCATGATTTGGTCCAAAATACTGCCAATTTGACTTCCAATCTCACGATCCATCGGATCGTACAAATCGTGAGTTTCTGTTCAATGAATCTTGACTTTCCCAAAACAAGAGAAGAGGCTCTTCATGATTGGTGGGAAATTTAAATAATAATAACAAAGGGGGTATAAAAAGCAGCCACCATTTTAACCCTGTGCACATTCTGCTCTGCTACTAGTAAGGCCAAGTGTATACCAGCTGAAACCTGTACATTGCTCTGTGCTCTGCTTTGTATTTGGCTTACCTTTTACAAAGTGTCTTCTACCTGCAAGTGTGTGCAACTGCATTCTATCCTGTTCCTGAATTCTGTGCTGATGCATCCCTATCAGTATAAAGTGTTGGTCGCCCAAGCTGGGGTCCAGTTGATCCAGGAGAGGGCCCAGCGAAGGAGAAGAACATGCTGGACCAAAGAGTGGCTGCAGTAAAGGGATACCTGCTCTCACATGTCCCTGCTGATGGAGACCAAGACAATAACCCGGAAGACTACCGCAACTACCTGCGCATGGATGACGCCACTTTCCAGGAGTTGCTGACTATGGTGACCCCCCCACATCCGGAGGCAAGACACAAGGTGGCGAAGGGCAATCCCTGCTGAAGAGAGGCTGGTGGCTACCCTGAGGTACCTGGCTACAGGAAGTTCATTTGAAGACCTGAAGTTTGGGACCCTCACCTCACCTCAGTCCTTTGGCATCATCATTCCAGAGGCTATCGTCAAAGTGCTGCAGTACCAGTATTGCAAGGTAAGAAATAAAAACACACTACACATTTGTTTCTTGCGAAAGAAAAAAAGTTTTTTATTTTTGTCTTTGTTTTTTTTTTCAATTTAACTCTTTTTATAACTGTCCCAGCCAATAAGGCTGCATTAACAAAACTGTGCTGCATAGCAGTCATGAACATTTGAGTTGCAAGAGCATTACACCACGTAATTTTAAATATATTACATAAACATGTGTATAAACAGTACAAAACAGCCTTATCACCAAATGTTATCAATCCCAATAGGTAGCCTGCTGCAGTGGCAAACGCAGGATTTTGAAAGGGGGGTTTCCAAATAATTGGTTACAGACCCAATGACAAAAACGTCTAACCAGAATAAGCTTGCAACATACACTTTATTGTGTACTTCAAGTGTATTAATATAAATAACAATAAATAATATAAATAACAAGGCATCTGGGCATAAAACTTGCTTATGCACAATGTGTAACAGTATGTAGTATGTACGAACAAAATTTAAACTACCAGTGCAATTTCAACATTTGAACTAAACGTAAAGTAATCTAACAGTACTTTAAATGTCAATATGTCCCAGTTCCATTCTACGGTTATGGAGGCCAATAAACTCTGCCAGGACATGATCTACAGCAGGAGGGGTTTTATTATGTATATGGAGCAAAGCTAAACCATTCAGACGGCTTTGCCCCATAGTGCTGCGCAGATGGGTTTTTAGAAGCTTTAGAGAACTAAAGCTGTGCTCTGCTTCACAGGTAGTGACTGGAAGTACACATAATATCTGAAGTAGGGTGTTTATATTGGGGTATGCCAGCTTACTAGCATGGCATAGAGATTCAAAAGGTGAGGAGGGGAGAATGGCTGTATCCTGAGCTTTCCAATGATTTTTCCATAGCATCAGCTCAGCATGGAATGTTCTTGGAGAAGTAAGATCATCCTCATACATATTAGTGAAATTAGTTATCATTTGGCTCTGATCTGCACTGTCTGTAACAATTACAGATGGAATGATGGTCAGTGCTGTCATGGCTTTTGTCTGATGATCAGAGAAGCGAACATCAAGCTCTGTAATAAGATGGTCAAGATACGGGACAGTAATGACACGCCTGTAATAGATTTCAGGATTTTCTGCTGGCACATTGCTTCTATGGGTTTGATGACCACAGGTACGTGGGAGACTAGGTGTAACTCCTAACTGGCTTTCTTAAAGAGCATAGCATGCTCATTATCAATATCCTGTCTGATTCCTGCCATTGTAACTTTTAGAACCTCAACTGCAGAACGGACCTTCACAATGTCATTTGCTTTAGCTTGTAGTAAGACAGTAAGTCCTTTAACAAATGACATACAGTGCTGTACTACTACTAAAGTAATGATGTGGTCAAAAGTAGTCAAAGTAAGGTGCAGAGATTTGGCATCAACCACACTATCCTTGCTCCAGGATGCTGGATTTTCTGATGGTGGATTATAAATGTCCACAAAACATTTCACTATTGCAGGATACAAGTCAAGGAAGGTCTCCAGTGCATGATGCCGTTCTATCCAATGGGTCCTGCACAGAGACTTCAACCTTTTTCTTGTAGCTTCTGGGCACTCAATAGAAATAGCAGCCTCAAGAGCAGGTTGGCGTTTTGGGTGAGAGTCAAAAAAAGTGTGTACTCGATCCACAGCACCAAACATATTCCTCACCATGGGAATATTAGAAGCTGCCATGATGGCTAACTTTAAAACATGGGAGCAGCAATAAGTATAGACCGCCTTTGGGTACTGGCGAGATATAATTGCAGCAGCACCTTTCACCTTCCCTGCCATTGACCCTGCACCGTCATATGCCTGACCACGAAGTTTGTTCAAAGAAAGTCCGGCCATATTAATGCCTGTGAGGATTTGTTGTGCAATATTTTGCCCAGTGACCCCCTTGCTGAATTCTGTAAATCTTAGGAACTCTTCTCTAATTAAACCTTCTTTACTGACAAATCGAATGACAAGAGCTAGTTGTTCTTTATTACTGATGTCAGCTGTGTCATCAGCTATGACGGTAAAGAATTCATCCACATCTGCAACTATCATCCTAGTCAGAATGTTTCCACAGATGTCTATGATTTCGTTTTGAACCTGCCAGCTAGAGTACCTTGAATTTTTGGCTGACTTACTTAGATGTTCTCTCAACTCACTATCTCCCTCACTTATGAATTCTAATATAGTCTTGAAGTTGCCTTTGTTAGCAGAGTCACCTGCGTCACTGTCTCTATGGTCTCTTAGACCAATATTTTGTCGCCCACACAGAATGATGGCGCTAATTATTGGTCTAAGTTTTGCTCGATTTTCTTCAAAATTCCTACCCCTTTCTGCATTTAGATAGTGGTCCACTGGCTTCTGGAGTCCCTTATAAGTGTTTTTAAACTCTGTGCCTAGTGATACAGCATTCATATGGGTTAAACTCACTTGGTGCTTATTTAATGCGTAAGCCATTTTGGGGCAGTTAGAATATGGGACAGACACAAAGTATTCTGCTGCACCACTTGGCAGAGAGAAAAGAGTACAGAAAACACAAAGTCCAGCATCAAGGCATTTGGAATATGCCAGCCATTTGAATTGTGACAGATAGTCATGTTGGAACTTGCGTTGCTTTCCATATGTGGTACCCCCAAGTTTGATCCCAAATAGGGGTCCCCCAATATTTTTTTTATGTATGTACACATAGATATACTGCAGCCCTTATTATAGGCAGGTATAGTGAACTTTGACTGACCCTGCTCTCCCTGAACCCCACTGAGCATGTGCAGACAGGGAGGTAGAAAGTGCCCCTTGGTCAGCGACCCATTTTAGGAGGGAAAATCCTGCCCCATTGATTGGTAGCCTGGGTGTCCAGGCAGAGATCCCTGTAGGCGGTCTGTTGCTGGGTCCCCTCTGTCCACTCATAGATGCCGGACCGACAGGGAGGAGAGTGAGGGAAAGTTTAAATAATACCTTCCTCTAGGCTGTCAGTGCTGAGTCTGGGAGGAATTTCTGTAGAAAGAGTCTGGGAAGAATTTCTGGAAAAAAGGATTGGCTGTGAGGATTTGTCTGCGGAGTGCCCATGGATCTGTGAAAAGAGGGGTGCTGTAACCCTTTTATTTGCCCTGGATTACAAATACTGCACTTGGTGCTGGCTGTAAAGAGTGTCTGTGGAGTGCCCCTGGATTTATAAAATAGGGGTACAGAAACTGCTCTCCTTTAAACTGGATTACAAATACTGCACCTGGTATGCTGTCTGTAATGAGTTGCTGTGGAGTGCCCCTGGATTTATACAAATAGAGGTGCAGTAACCCCTCTCATTTATCCTGGATTACAAATGCTGCACCTGGTGCTGTCTGTAAGGAATCAGTGGACTGCCCTTGGAGCTGTAAAACTAAGGATGCTATAACTTTTGTATTTGCCCTGGATTACAATTACCAGACTTCATATTAGCCCGGAAGGCTACCTATCCAATCTGCCAGGGGTGGTGCTCTGATGCTGGATGTGAGTCCCTGGAGGAAGATTGCCTGGGAATTTGCATAGAGCACCCTGCTTTGGAAGAAGCCCCCTCTGAATAAAGGACTGCCTCCCTAAGTGCCTGTTATCAGGAGTCACTGCATATGGTAGTCTGCACATGCTGGGAGAGAAAAGGAGCTCCCTGGGAAGGAGGTCTCATCACTCCATCATCACAGATGAAGCCCCAGCTGAGGAAAAGGTCCCACCAGTGACGAAAACCCTGCTGGCACCCGCACAGGCAGAAGAAAAGATAGCCCCAGAGGAAGAGTGCCTCAGGACCCCTCCTGCTGCTGTGTGAGTTTGCTGGACAGAGCCCCTGTGGAAAGGGATTTTGCACCTCTTTCCCCTTGTAAAATACCTGCCGGAGGCCTGTAGCTGGGAGCTCTGGTGTGGTGCTGTGCTTCCCAGAGTTGCCCTGGACATCGGAGGAGGCTGAATAGCCACTGCCAGGGGTGAGATCATACCAGAACCTCCCTATACTCTGTCCCTTCACAGCTCCTATATTCCCTCCATTAAGGCCCTGCCCCTCTGTACACCTATCCTATCTGGGTCCCCTGGGTCTATTGCATTATCCTTTACCTTGTGGCTAACCATGATTAGACTGGGAGACTAGGTTTTGTGTAAAAGCTGGGACCGGGAGTTAGTCTCCCACACAACTGGGTATAGAAAGGGGTCATAGTGTTTTAAAATTAGGTAAAGTGTGTGTGTAGTGATGAAATAGGGGGGAAGTAAAAGATAGGTCACCCCCTCTTTTCCCCAAGAGTTGCATTGGTGGTCATTTACTTTCCTGTGAACCTCTGGCTCATGTCCAGGAGGGGACGTGCCTTATGGGTGTCGGCTCATGTCCGATGCCACTGTGGGTGATGTACAAAGTATTTTATGTCTAGCTTTAAAGTAAATGTAATGCCATGTGATATGTATTTGGCTCTGTTTACTGTTTGACTCATGTGTTAGCTAAAGTGGTTGATAGTGGCCCTCCGTGGCCCTTTATCTGTTATAGCACTCTGTAAAGCCGTTCACTGTTCGCTGTGTTATTATTGTCAATGCTGACTAATATTTTGCTTGCATGAAATGTTTGAATCTTTACTATATTGGGGTTAATATAAATTGTCTCTTAAACACTGCTTGGCCTGGTATCCATTTCAAAGTCCATTCATGCTGCTGTAATTTATATTACTTGTGCTGTCATCTCATTAGCAAAAGATGTATGCTTAGGGTGAATCTGTTGCTTTGTCAATTTCCGTGATGTAATGTACATTACTTGTTTATTTAGCCCTGTGTAACCCCGGCTGGTAATTCTGGTGATAGTAATTTGTGGCATAGGTAATTAGGAAGACTGTTACCAGTATAGCTCAGTTGTCCTTATTTTCTCAAGGCCCAAAGACTGTGTAAGTTACTGCAAGTTGCCGGTAAACTACTGCTATCTGCATAAACTGTTAGCCGTTTTCAGCTGATAAACTGTATTTTTAAACTATTTGTTGGTACAGCTGGTGCACTACAAGAACCTATCCAACCTACATGTGCATAATCCTGCTTGGAGCTAATTATTTTGCATAGACTATTTGTTGTTACAGCTGGTGCACTACAATAACCTATCCAACCGGCAGGTGCATAACCCTGCTTGGAGCTAATTATTTTGCATAGACTATTTGTTGTTACAGCTGGTGCACTACAATAACCTATCCAACCGGCAGGTGCATAACCCTGCTTGCAGCTAATTATTTTGCATAGACTATTTGTTGTTACAGCTGGTGCACTACAAGAACCTATTCAACCAACATGTGCATAACCCTGCTTGGAGCTAATTATTTTGCATAGACTATTTGTTGTTACAGCTGGTGCACTACAAGAACCTATCCAACCGGCAGGTGCATAACCCTGCTTGGAGCTAATTATTTTGCATAGACTATTTGTTGTTACAGCTGGCACACTACAAGAACCTATCCAACCTGCATGTGTTTTCCCACATTTTTCTCAGCAAAAAGGGAGTGTTAACCCAGACTGTATTTCACAGCTATAGACTGCCGGAGCACCACTGATTCAAGCTAGACCAGCAGGTTTCATATTTAGGTCTCTCATTTGTTTTTTTTGGTAAAGTAAAATTCTGCAGGAATTGTGGTTCTTGTTGGTTTCACATGCTTGCCAGCTGGGGTCACCGGTAGATGACGGGGAGGTAATAAATAAATACCTTGTCATTGAATAGTGTAATTAATTTAATTCCATCTGTATGTGGTTAATATCTCCAGTCATTTGTTGTTAAATATTAACCAATAATAAAATTGCGTTGCACCTTCCCTCCTGACTGGTCATTGTGTCTGCAAAAGGGGAATTCTGGCTTGTCTCTCTGTCACGGTGTGTCCTATCTGAACACGGGGAAATCGGCCACCGAAGCAATCCGAACACTCCTCAACCTGGTGCTAGTGGTGCAGCACTGTACAAACCAGTCAGTACATCACACATACAACAGCTTCTTTGGAAATTGAAAATCTTTAGGGGGTTTATAAAACTTCTCTAGAACATTGAACTTCTCTGCATCACTCAGGGAATGAGATAGGGCAATGCTGATGTCCGGTTGAGATGGATTAAGCAATTCCACAAGTATAATGCTCGGTGCATTCCCTGTGTTTGCCTCATTGTCTGAGCATCCTTCTGAAAGACCTGGACATTCGTCTAAGTTTATTATTGATGTGGTTATTTCCGCAGAGGATGCTCCTGCCTCACTCTCAGAGTCTCCCTCCAAAATAACCATGCCCGGGTGTTCTACCAAACAGCTTTCAGAAGCAGTGGAAGCCGTCACTGTAGCTTTTGAAGCTACTTTAAAATATATCTTGATAGCACCCTTTTGTTTACGTGGCCGCTTTGACATTGTTCTTATGTCGGAAACAACTTGTGACTTTTCTATAAGATACAATTAAAGTAAAATATGTAAAAAACAAATAAAAAATTAATTATATGGTATTATCATGGATAAAAACAAAACACATCCCTACCACATATTAATGGTGCGTAAACACGGTCAGATAAAGTGTACGATTTAAACTATAACGATCAGATCACTATCACTCAAATAGTACACTTTAATGCCCCCTCAAACGATGCTCAATGAGCGGGCATGAATGTTCGATAACGATATCTACCATCGCCCATGCATGCAGGCCAACATGGTCGATATCGACCATGTTAACCGGTTTACTATAGGGACCCATGTTCAACAGTAGTGGGGTGGTTGCTGCATGTGCTGTATGCTCGATCCAGCACATTCAGAACGATCAGACAACGATTGTCTGATCATTGTCTGAAACAAGCAACGATACCCCCAGCATTGATATTGCACAATCAAAATAATCCTTGCACAATCAAAATAATCCCTCCCCCTTAGCCTGCACACTACACAACACTGACACAGAACAACACATCAATGTATTAAAATAATTTAATGCTTAAATTATAATAATAATAAAAAACAAATACACATGTATAAACACCAAGATAAATAAAAAAATTGTAAAAAATAAATAATGAATAATAAGCAAGCCTGCTAGAAGCTCATAACAAACAGGAAATTAACAAGCATGAAAATGTAGGAGTTGATCAGGCTCCCAGATCTAGACACACTCTCCTGTGAGAATAGCTACACCATATGCCTGTGCAGAATGAGCTATATACTGCTGTAGCAAGTGAATTGTTAAGGCACTGGTGGAGCCTGTAGCCACTGATAGCTATCCCCAACAATGCATCAGTAATGATATTAGTGGAACCCGTTGAAAAAATGCCAGTTTTGTATCAAAGTCACAAGTGATATAGCCAATCTCAAGCGTGATTAATGAGGCTGACCATATGTTCCCGAAGTTGAGCCTGTATATAACATGTGGAATAGTACCCTATTGTGCAATAAACAGTCACGCAAAGTTCTGCTGGGTACTAAATATTTAGGCTGTCAATAAGTACCTGTAGATAGGGACCATGCCGTCCTTTTCACAAAGGAAATAGTAACTGAAAATTACCAGTGTATTTCAGCAAGATATGCTAAGCATTGATGTCCGACAGGTCTGCAAGCCGCTTTTTGGTCTCTTATTCGGCGTCAGCACCCGTCCTGTGCTTAACAGCCACTGGGACCTCCATCAGCGGCCACGTGACCCGGATCCGTAACTGGAGTGGGCACCGGAGGATGCTGATAGGGCAATGGTCTAACGGTGGTTCAAATCTCGCAGGAAAAAACTTTCAGGCTAGTTTTCAATGTGGCGGCACCTGGTTCCAGATGGGTAGTAGCTTCAGTGGCCGGTATGGAGAGCAGCAACGCGTTTCGGCTACTACTGTAGCCTTTTTCAAGCTGTAATGCTCCCCTTCATGGCTAGATGATATATATAGTGTAACAGGGTGGAACCCATTGGGTAATTAGATAATTACTTTACTAACCATCCAACTCTCCTTAACCCTTAACAGTCAGTTCCAAAAAAAAAAATGTATCCATATCATTTACCAATATACTCTTAATATTCCTTACGACATCTTAAACACAAAACATTCAATAAATATAGAAAAAGAAAAATGTTTATTAAAACAACTAAAATCAATTAGTGATAGGCGTATGATGATACACATAGTATGCATAGTATGCATATATAACTGTAATTTTTTTTATTTATCTTGGTGTTTATACATGTCTTTGTTTTTTATTATTATTATAATTTAAGCATTAAATTCTTTTAATACATTGATGTGTTGTTCTTATGTCCCAACATAAATAACAGAGCACAGTGTCTTTCTCTTCTATTGTTTATGCTTGTGAGGTTGGCAATCACCTCTTTTAACACTGCTGCACTGATATTTGAATCACTGGCTCATTAGCGCTGAGGTGTTTCTTGTGAGTTCACAATACTGACATAGACTAGACAGATACACATACACACACGGCAGCACTCACCTAAAAAAAACATGAATGCAGAGCCAAAATACATACAGCAGTGATCTGGCATCATTTATTAAATATTATCCTCCCCCCCCCCTGGGAATAACATACAGCAGCTGGCATTATCTAATAATTATTATCCTCCCATCCCCCGGGAATAACATACAGCAGCTGGCATCATCTAATAAATATTATCCTCCCATCCCCCGGGAATAACATAAAGCAGCTGGCATCATCTAATAAATATTATCCTCCCATCCCCCGTGAATAACATACAGCAGCTGGCATCATCTAATAAATATTATCCTCCCATCCCCCGGGAATAACATACAGCAGCTGGCATCATCTAATAAATATTATCCTCCCATCCCCCGGGAATAACATACAGCAGCTGGCATAATCTAATAAATATTATCCTCCCATCCCCCGGGAATAACATAAAGCAGCTGGCATAATCTAATAAATATTATCCTCCCATCCCCCGGGAATAACATACAGCAGCTGGCATCATCTAATAAATATTATCCTCCCATCCCCCGGGAATAACATAAAGCAGCTGGCATCATCTAATAAATATTATCCTCCCATCTCCCGGGAATAACATACAGCAGCTGGCATAATCTAATAAATATTATCCTCCCATCCCCCGTGAATAACATACAGCAGCTGGCATTATCTAATAAATATTATCCTCCCATCCCCCGGGAATAACATAAAGCAGCTGGCATCATCTAATAAATATTATCCTCCCACCCCTGGAAATAACATACAGCAGACAGCTGGCATAATCTAATAAATGTTATCCAGGATAATATTTATTAGATTATGCCAGCTGTCTGCTGTATATAATTCCCGGGGGGATGGGAGGATATTTATTAGTTTATGCCCTCTGTCTGCTATTCCCAGGGGTGGGGGGATGGGAGGATAATATGTATTAGCTTATGCCAGGCTGTCTGCTATTCCCAGGGGTGGGGGGATGGGAGGATAATATTTATTAGCTTATGCCAGGCTGTCTGCTATTCCCAGGGGCGGGGGGATGGGAGGATAATATTTATTAGCTTATGCCCTCTGTCTGCTATTCCCAGGGGTGGGGGGATGGGAGGATAATATTTATTAGCTTATGCCAGGCTGTCTGCTATTCCCAGGGGCGGGGGGATGGGAGGATAATATTTATTAGCTTATGCCCTCTGTCTGCTATTCCCAGGGGTGGGGGGATGGGAGGATAATATTTATTAGCTTATGCCAGGCTGTCTGCTATTCCCAGGGGTGGGGGGATGGGAGGATAATATTTATTAGCTTATGCCACCTGTCTGCTATTCCCAGGGGTGGGGGGATGGGAGGATAATATTTATTATCTTATGCCAGACTGTCTGCTATTCCCAGGGGTGGGGGGATGGGAGGATATTTATTAGTTTATGCCATCTGTCTGCAATTCCCAGGGGTGGGGGGCTGGGAGGATAATATTTATTAGCTTATGGCAGGGTATCTGCTATTCCCATTCCTCCACCCCCCTGGAATAACATATAGAAGACAGCTGGCATAATCTAATAAATATTATCCTCCCCCCAGCTGTCTGCTATTCCCAGGGGTGGGGGGATAATATTTATTAGATTATGCCAGGTTGTCAGCTATTCCCAGGGGTGGGGGGATGGGAGGATAATATTTATTAGTTTATGCCATCTGTCTGCTATTCCCATTCCCCCACCCCCCTGGAATAACATACAGAAGACAGCTGGGATAATCTAATAAATATTATCCTCCCCCCTTCATCCCCCCACCATATACATGGAGCAGTCGAATGTAATGTTTAATACATATCATGAACCCCTACTGGCTGCCCCGGCACCCATACCTCTCCTCTCCTCTCTCCGCTACACACCACACCCCACTCCCCCCCCGAGCAGAAAATGAAAATGGCACCATTCAAAAAAAATACTACTCGGACTCCCAGCCCCTACCGCCGACAAGATCCTCGGTGCTCCCCCGACACAGCAGTACAGCAGCTTAAACAATTAAACATTATCCCCCCCAGGCGGGGCGGCACCCGGCGGCCACCTACGTCTTGCAGCCACACTCAAAAGCTCCGGAGGCGCAGTCCACAGCGCACCGCTGGCAGTGTCCAGGGCGGCATGAGAGGCGCTACTGATGTCACGGTGCCTAGCCTGGGAACTGGCTGGGAGGGGCTTGCGCGCTGCAGCTCCCTTCAGCCATCCCAGGCAGTGTCAGTATTTCTTAAAAAAAAAAAATTGTTAAGCAGCGCTGCTCGCCGGGTCAGACAGGGGGGGTTTCCAGGGACTCGGACACCCCCCCTGCATGCGCGGGTGTGCTGTATGTTGTATGGTGGGTCAGACATCAGATTGAACAGGCCAATACACACATGGCACAAGTACAGCTTGTGGCCCCGGCTTCCAGCAATCTGTACTTGCGCCATGTGTGTAGTGACCTTGTCCAATTAGTGTCATCACCACCGTATAGCATACAGCCTACACCTAATGAGAGTGATGAAATTTGGTGATAATACAGAAAAAGAAGAAAAAAAAAAAAATGAAGAGTAACGCAGCAAATCCTCCTCTGACTCCAGCAGAGCATTGTAAACGGTCCTGCTTGTGGTTGGGGTGCTGGGTGGGGGAGTAATCTGCAACTGGGCTGGGGGGGCCTAACATAGGCATTTGGAGCAGGGGAATAAAGCATAGGATCAGTAATATAGGTGGAGTTGTGCAAAATACTATTGAGGGATCGAATGAGAAGCTCATAGACGAGCCTATTGAAATTTTTGGAAGTTGCCACATCCATTTTTCTCAACTGACTATAAATGTGAGCAGCAAAATCGTCAATATCATCAGGGGCTTTTTGAATGATGCTTTCTGCTTTTTGTAGAAACAACTCCTCCTGTTTTGTGTGCTTTTGCTTTTTTTGGGGGGTAGTACTGAGGAGGATGATGCTCCTGGTTCAATAGGTGTGGTAATTGTGGTGACGTTTTCCACCTTGCTGTCCCCAATCAAAGTTAGGTCCAGCGTGGTGGACGAATCAGGATCTTTGGTGGGAGTCTTTATAGGAAAAATAGAAAAAACAATATTAAAGTCAAGTTTTTCTAAAAATGTATTTTTCCAGTTTCCTAACACCGTGGAAGAGTGGAAGAGCATCGCTGAAGATTTTGAACAACGTTGGAATTTCCCTAACTGCAGAGGAGCCATCGATGGAAAACACATCTGCATCCACCCACCTGCCAACACCGGATCATATTACTACAACTACAAAGGCTTCTTCAGCATCATTCTCATGGCAGTGGTGAATGCCAACTATGAATTTTTGTATGTGGATGTCGGTAAGAATGGCCATGCTTCAGATGGTGGGTCCTTCAAACAGACAGCTTTCTACCAGAGATTGACCAACAAAACCCTCCACTTGCCTCACTATACGAGACAAAGCATGGCCTAAATTACGTTTTCATCGCAGACGAGGCTTTTGCATTACATGAACATGTGATGAAGCCATTTGCACAGAGGGGCCTGACCAGAGAGAAGAGGATCTACAACTATCATCAAACCCGGGCACGGCGCATTGTGGAAAATGCGTTTGGAATACTCAGCAACTGGTTCCACATTTTCCACACCACCATAAACCTACGTGTGGAGAAGATAGACTGGGTCGTGATGGCGTGCTGTGTGCTGCATAACTTTCGGTGAAGGAAAACTACCCAACGAGGAGCAGTCCCAGCTAGACCAGAAAATGTAGGAGCTCTGGAGGACATTGCCCAGTTTACATCAATGTCTGCAGCAGCAAATGCAACAACATCAACAGCACGTGCCAAAAAAGTGAGGGAGGAGTATATGGCCTATTTCAACGGACCAGGTGCGGTGCCATGGCAGGAGGGCTGTCTGTGAGATAAATGACTATAGTGGACAACTGTGATTGAGCAACAAAAAATTAAAGGTTTTGGTTTATGAACTGTGTCTCTACTTACCAAAAACTCCTCAGATGGTGCGATCACTTCTGCCGCCTTCTGTTCTCCCTCTCGCTCGGCCATCAGGACCACCACTGACTGGCGTTGCAGTTCTTGTTCACTTATGAAACTTATAAGGTCATAGTACCAGAGTGTTGGCTGGTACACGTCATCACTGCCTGCCCCGGAACTTTTGTAGTCATCAACTTTTTCGCTTTTCTTTTATATACATAGTACGCAGGTTCTGTATTTTGTGCCGTACTGCTTTAAGGTCAGCATCCGCAATGAACCTTTTTGTGTTATCCAACAAGACCCCCAAAGTTGCCAATTTTGCCGACTTGTGGTGATACTGTCAACAGGATATCCACCATAGACACTCCTTTTCCTGGAGGATCTTTAGGAATCCGGTTACAAACTCCTGGTCACTATCCACAGACATTGCTAGGAGGAAAAATTGAGGACATTTTAATAATCTACAAATGTGAATTGTTTTGTACATTTTTAATGTATATTTTTAAATTTTTCAAGTCTTTTGTATATTTTATTTGTTTTTTTGTTTGTTATTATTATAGCTTTACAGGAATTTAATGTTTTTTTAAATGTATTTTATTCTGTTTTTTTTACAGGAATGTTCTCTGTTTTTATATATATTATATCATGCTTATTTCCAAGGAATGTTGTGTTTTTAGATGTATTTTAATCTGTTTTTTTCCAGGAATCTTATGTTTCTTTAAATGTATTTTAACATGTTTTTCTTCCAGGGATGTAATGTCTATTTATATGTATAGTAATATGTTTCATTTTTGTTGTTGCAATATATTTGTTTATGTTGGGGACATACATTGGTTTATGGTGGTATATTCAAACATCATAAACTAATGTATCATAGCAACAAAAACAAATTTTATATATGTATTGATGTTGTTGTAATGTTTTAATATTTGTTGTTGAACTAAAAATTTTTTAATCAAATAATACAATTTTTTAGTGATATTTTATTGTGAGGTTATTTTATAGGTGTCACATGACAATGGTGGGTAGGTGGGTGGCACACATTGGTGGGTAGGTGGGTGGCACACATTGGTGAGCAGTGGGAGGTTAATGCATGGCCCAGCCACTGCCCACCTCATTCCGGAAGGGGGGGTGGCTGGGTCATGCATTTATAAACACATTGGTGGGTAGGTGGGTGGCACACATTGGTGGGTAGGTGAGTGGCACACATTGGTGAGCAGTGGGAGGTTAATGCATGGCCCAGCCACCACCCACCTCATTCCGGCGGGCGGTGGCTGGGTCATGCATTTAAAAGTGGCTGGCACACATTGGTGGGCAGTGAGGTTGCATTAAATACAGTACCAATACTCACCAAACTGCTGTAATCCACACTTGCAGGCTCTCTCTTACTTCCTTCTTGTAGCCACGATGCTGCAGATGATGATGATTGGGGCGTGTACAGTGACAGTGACTGTTTGAAACTGTGTATATATATATATATTTAAAGAACAAGGGTACTGTTAATAGCGCTACACCACAATATCTGTGTTTCAGTCCTTTGAAATGAATTCTTCCAAAAATACACTCCCCGTGTGACAGGTGGCTGCCAATTTTCTCCTGAGAGACTGTTGTTGTATCGTCTCAAATAGTAGTAGAATATCTAAAAAGGAGGTGAGAAAAGGCGCTCTCTGGTGTAGTATTTAAGAATATTTGAATTTTCAAAATAGGTATTTATAAGTACCTTCATCAATTAAAAAACAGGCACATCAGGGGTCTTAGTATGGAGCCAGCGTGTACTTGATCTCAGAAAGAATCCCAGAGTCGACAGATAACTTTATCAAAGATGCCCTCGGAATTCTGAAAACACCACTTTGGTTCCGCTCCTCCCCATACATTCAATGGTGGAACATGCAGGTAAAATAGAAGGATTTGCGCTCTCAAAATATCATAATTTTTTGAGATTTTATTGCAACAAAAATAAACAAACAGAAAAACAAATAAAGTTCTTACATTAAGAGTAGGTGGGTCTCATATAGAGACACTAGGCATAGGATAACCGCACACCACCTCAACGCGTTTCATCACTTATACCCAGCTCACTGGGTTGGACTTCGTCAGGAGGATGAAAGAAATATTCACTGTAAGCCCCTTTTATAGTGTAGAGCCTAATAACACCACCATTTATGGTATTTCCGGCAACAAACGCCAGACGGCGCCATCTTGAATGTCACTGCACATGCGCGAGATCAGTAAGTCTCGCGATAGTCTCAAGGACACTTAATACTCGTTATGCGCTAAGCTCCTGTGTACCCGAATGGACACAGTAAGCAAGCGCTAGTGTTCTTGTATGTAAACAGGCTAGTTTATATCCTTTCAGCACAGGAAACAGGTGTTATATATTCTAGCATTCTGGCCACAATATACCTATTGGCATTTGTTGCCGGAAATACCATAAATGGTGGTGTTATTAGGCTCTACACTATAAAAGGGGCTTACAGTGAATATTTCTTTCATCCTCCTGACGAAGTCCAACCCAGTGAGCTGGGTATAAGTGATGAAACGCGTTGAGGTGGTGTGCGGTTATCCTATGCCTAGTGTCTCTATATGAGACCCACCTACTCTTAATGTAAAAACTTTATTTGTTTTTCTGTTTGTTTATTTTTGTTGTAATAAAATCTAAAAAAATTATGATATTTTGAGAGCGCAAATCCTTCTATTTTACCTGCATGTTCCACCATTGAATGTATGGGGAGGAGCGGAACCAAAGTGATGTTTTCAGAATTCCGAGGGCATCTTTGATAAAGTTATCTGTCGACTCTGGGATTCTTTCTGAGATCAAGTACACGCTGGCTCCATACTAAGACCCCTGATGTGCCTGTTTTTTAATTGATGAAGGTACTTATAAATACCTATTTTGAAAATTCAAATATTCTTAAATACTAGACCAGAGAGCGCCTTTTCTCACCTCCTTTTTAGATATATATATATATATATATATATATATACACTTAAACAATCGCATGTGTATCCACAATGCGTGCACACATATATACAGTTGCTATTGTAAATAGAAACACATACAGCGCACCTTTTTACACTGCATGTAAACACACAAAGCATACTTACATATAACCATAAATATACACGCACTCATAAAAGGTTCCTGCACATTATGGTTTATATTAAAGTTATTAATTATGATGTAAAATGAGTGTATTTGATATTAATAGTATACAACATGATAGACATGGCATGTTTGGTACTAAACTGACACACTGTTTATTTCCAGATATCCGAATCTATCAGCAAGGGAGTCGCATCTTGTGTTCGATGGTTATGGAATATAGGAAATTATTGGTTAGACTGTATACACTGTAATGTAGTGTCTCTATCTAGTTTAAATCAATTAAAGAAAGACAATCTGGAGAATTGGGACATACCCCTAGTGAAATGTCCTATGAACTACAGCGTACTACAAAGACCAAGAGCAAGAACCAAGAACCAATGGAATTATGTTTTTCTGTCTACATTGTTATCATGATCTGTTAGGGTATATAGCCTGTGTCCCGGTCCCAGTTAGTAGCCATTCTCATGGATGACCACAGACCTCAGGATTGATGACTGTAACTGGGACCGATGCGCTTGCGTATGTATCGACTGTACCTTGTTTATGTATAATCTTTTGCGCTATTTGTATTTAGATCACAGCGTGTAACGAAATGCTTTTTATGTGAATAATAACTTTTTGTGCTTTGGAACCACACTCAAAGTCTGGAAAGCAATTATTTCTTGCAATGCTAAATAGCGACATTTAGGTATATAGATCATTAGGTATTCATAGTTGGGGGCTCATAGAGTGAGGTCATGCTACCACAATTTACACGATAACACACGGTTATCAATCTCTCACCAAAGGGTGGATGGCGCCATACGCAGGAAAGGACGCACTGGGTCTGAAAACCTGCTACCACTTGATGTTGAGAGACCGATATCAATTATTGTGTGAGTTCAAGGAGCACTGATTAGAATCCAGGGACAAGGAAGGAAAAGTTTGTTTCCTTTCATTGATAAAAGTTTGTGTTAGGGGAGTAAGTCGCACAATAGCAAATGCATATTTCCTGTATTGCTGCCACGTGTTCAAATGGTCATTGTATTCATAGCGTGATTGCTTGTTAAACCTCTGAATTGCACTGCTATATTTAAGGAAAAAGGTTTTAATTTTTTTCTGCACAGAAAAGGTGTATGTAATTGAAATGTGTGATTGTAAAGTGAAGGCTACTGTCTGTTAAGCCTAAAAAGTGGAGGTTACTGTCTATTAAACCTCAGTGGAAACTCGGTAGGTGCCTGACTGGTCCGTTCAAACTACTGAGCCAGTGTACAAAGCAGGTACATTGTGGTTATCGAGAAACTAGGGGGTTTCTTGGTCCGGCACCCATTAATCGCAAAGTCCATTGGTCAGTTAGGTTCTTTGGGCAAAGCGATCGAACCACATAGCTATATAAACTGTGATTGTGAAGTGGGTTGTTGTGGGAATGAAACTGCTGGCAAGGTTAGGAGTTATTGGAACTCCTAGATGCTACCAGCTGGGAGTAAACTCAAAGTAGGAAGCGAGTGGTGAAGCTTGGACTTAAATTCATCACAAGTAAAATAATTCGCTTGGCGGTTATTTTACTCCTCGTTTATGCACACGGACTATGTCGCCTAGCGGGAAAGTGGTGCATAGCGGGAAGAAGCGAGCAGCTGAAGCTTGGTTTGAATTCACCGCAGGTAGAATAATATACAATAGGTGGTTAATCTGCTCCTCGTTGTGCAGTCTGACTGTAACGCCCAGCGGGCCCACTGTGCATAACGGGAGGGAGTGCGTGAACGTAGCTCTCTGAAAATCATACACCAATCAAAATTCTCTAGAAATTGCTAAGCGTTTTCTCAGATGGGTGCAAGGCAATCTCTATTAATGGTCGATGATGTGCTGATGGTGGAAGGGCCGCTTGGGTCTGCCAGGTACCTATGTTATGTTTAAAAAGTATGGTGCGTACACTACAGCGTACTGTGACATATGGGTCAAGATGACCAAGAAATATAGAACACCTTTTCCTAAGATGGTAGCTTTGATTTGGGGGTTCTGAATAATGTTAGAGAGAGTATATGTTTAGTGAAATCTCTAAAGAAAAGTATAAAGTTTAATGATTGCTTGAAGTTGTGGCAGCACGAGGGGAACATATGTTACGAGCCTCTAGCAATTTGCTAGGACCGAGATGTAGGTATTGGAGATACGTGGCACATAGAAGAACAGTCACAAGCAGAATATTAGAATAATGGCAGTTTACTTAATAAATGATATGGTGGACCAGGAGGGCCAGTACAAACACAACATGTCCATGATGTAATAAGGAGCTGAAACAATAGGACAGTCAATAGAATATACTGTAGACTTACAGTCCAAACTAAAGTTGTTAAATGGCCAGGAGGCCTAGTTGACAGCGATGTTTGAAACGTGGTGTAGAAGCAGGGTTGCTGGATGGCCTGGAGGGCCTAGTAGACAGTGATGCTTGAAACGTGGTGATGAAGCAGGATTGCTGTATGGCCTGGAGGGCCCTGGAGACAGTGATGCTTGAAACGTGGTGATGAAGCAGGATTGCTGTATGGCCTGGAGGGCCTAGTAGACAGCAATGCTTGAAACGTGGTGTTGAAGCAGGATTGCTGTATGGCCTGGAGGGCCTAGTAGACAGCGATGCTTGAAATGTGGCATTGAAGCAGGATTGCTGTACGGCCTGGAGGGCCTAGTTGACAGCGGTGCTTGAAACGTGGTGTAGAAGCAGGGTAGCTGTATGGCCTGGAGGGCTCTGCAGACAGCAATGCTTGAACCCAGGGTACTTGGGTCACTTAGAAGCCGGTGAGCAGAAAACACACAGCATGTACAAATTATAGCTGGAAGTCTGGATGCACAGAAAGCAGGTTGCATAACCAAAAGTTCCACATGAAAACTCTATAGCTGACAGGGCGGCGACAGTCTAGGAAGTTCAAATAGGATCAGCTGCCAATCAGGCAACACTAGGAGGAAACATGTGAAATCCTCTGACGACTGGGTCTCCTAGCAACCGGCAACCTAGAAGCGTGGTCAGGAGCAGGAGGAATACTGGCAGGAGACAAGTCCTGGACTGGACTTGTAACAGTACCCCCCCCTTGACGCGGGGTTGAAGAACCCCCAGATCCAGGTTTATCAGGAAACTTCTGAAAGAAAAGTCTTTTCAGTCTGAGAGCATGGAGTGCATCTTCCGAAACCCAGGAACGTTCCTCTTGGCCGTAACCCCTCCAATGAACCAAAAACTGTACTTTACCTCTGGAGAACTTGGAATCCAGAATTCTTTCAACAACAAATTCCTGTTGACCAGGTTTGGCACTAGGCATACTTCCAAATCTCGTGGAAGAAAAAAATGGTTTGAGGAGAGAGCAATGAAAAGTGTTGTTAATACGTAAAGAATTGGGTAGTTGCAACTTGAAAGCGACGGGATTCACTTGAGCAATGATGCGAAAAGGCCCGATGAATCTAGGTCCCAATTTATGAGTTGGTTGGCGCAGCTTGATATTCTTAGTAGAAAGCCAGACCAAATCTCCCTTTTTCAATAAACACAGTCTTCGATGCCTGTCAGCAATACTCTTGGAATGAAGAGAAACTTTGCAGAGACTTTGATGAACTTTGCTCCAAATACGGCGAAGCCGAGACACAGATGACTGAGTAGACACACTGGAAACATTAGGTTCAAAGGAGTTAGCTCTGGGATGCTGACCAGTGACACAGAAAAATTGAGACACAGATGAAGCTGAATGACAAGCATTGTTGAACACAAATTCTGCCAGAGGCAAATGCAGGGTCCAATCTGAATGACATTTGGAAATGAAACAACGTAAATATTGCTCCAGAGACTGGTTGGCACGTTCCGTCTGACCATTGGACTGTGGATGATATCCTGAAGAGAGACTCATAGAAATACCCATCGAGGAACAAAATGCTCTCCAAAATTGTGCAATTAATTGAGTGCCACTAACAGACACAATATCTAAAGGCAATCCATGAAGTCTAAAAATGTGTTGTATAAATAATGAAGAAAGTTCTTTGGCCGATGGCAGCTTGGACAAAGGAACGAAGTGTGCCATTTTACTAAATCAGTCCACAACCGTCCAGACAACCGAACATCCAGAGGAAACTGGAAGATCCACAATGAAGTCCATGGCAATGTGCATCCAAGGTCTCTTAGGTGTAGACAATGGAAGAAGAAGACCAGGAGGAGCTGTCCGAGGAGTCTTATTACGGGCACAGACTTCACATGCTAACACAAACTCACGGACATCTTTAGCTAAGGATGGCCACCAGATAGAACGAGAGAGAATGTCCATAGTCTTAGTAATGCCTGGATGACCAAAGGCTTTTTTAGAATGGAAATCCAAAAGGACAGTTTTCCTAAGTCTCTCAGGAACAAAAAGAAGATGAGCAGGAAGATTCGATGGAGCTTCAGATTGGCATCTGTGGAGTGTCTCAGCTAGAGTCTGGGTTAAGGCAAAATGAATGAAATCTTTAGGAATGATGGGTTCTTCAGAAACGGAGACTTGTTGGTCAGAGAAGAAACTTCTGGAGAGAGCATCAGCTTTAACATTTTTAGAACCAGGACGGAAGGAAATAACAAAATTAAAATGAGTAAAAAATAAAGCCCAACGTGCTTGTCTGGAATTGAGACGCTTAGCTGTTTCAATATAAGCCAGATTTTTATGATCAGTGAGAACCGTGACTTGATGTTTGGCCCCCTCAAGCCAGTGTCTCTAATCTTCAAAAGCCCATTTAATGGCTAGCAATTCTCTGTTCCCCACATCGTAATTACGTTCAGCAGTGGCAAATTTGCATGAAAAAAAAGCACATGGATGCAATTTCTTATCTGGAGGACTTCTTTGAGAAAGAATTGCTCCAGCCCCAACCTCTGATGCATCAACTTCCAAAATAAATGGCAACTCAGGATCAGGATGACGTAAAACAGGTGCATGAGTACAGGCAGTCTTCAGATCTTCAAAGGCCTGGATAGCCTTCAAAGGCCAATTAGCTGTATCCGCTCCTTTTTTGGTAAGGTCCACAATAGGAGCCACTATGGTAGAGAAAGAATTGATAAATCTCCAGTAATAAATAATAATTAGCAAATCCAAGGAAACGCTGGATGCCCTTCAAAGTAGTGGGCTGAACCCATTCAAGAACTGCTTTGACTTTACTGTGATCCATTGAAAATCCCTCAGTAGAGATGACATAACCCAGAAAGGATACTTGAGCAATGTGGAATTCACATTTCTCCAATTTAGCAAAAAGGTGATGCTCACGAAGCTGTTGCAAAACCAAACGAACACGTTGAACAGGGAGCTCTTCTGTCTTGGAGTAAATAAGGATATCATCCAAATAGACAACCACGGACACACCCAGGAACTCTCGAAGGACGTCATTAATTAAATCCTGAAAAACAGCAGGAGCATTAGCGAGTCCAAATAGCATGACGAGGTACTCATAGTGACCTGGATGGGTGTTGAAAGCAGTCTTCCACTCATCACCTTCCTTAATGCGGATAAGGTTATAAGCTCCACTGAGATCAGTTTTGGAGAAAATTGTCGCTTCTCTGAGTTGATCAAAAAGTACAGAAATAAGAGGTTAGCGGGTATGAGTTCTTGATGGTTATACTGTTAAGTCCTCTAAAGTCTATACATGGACGTAGAGACCCATCCTTCTTTTGGACAAAAAAGAAGCCTGCACCAACCAGGGACTTGGATGGACGAATAAATCCTCTGGCTAAATCCTCTTTAATATAATCCTCCATAGCTTTACTCTCAGGAATGGACAGAGAATACAAACGACCTTTAGGCAACTTGGCTCCAGGAACCAGATTGATGGTGCAATCATATGGTCGATGTGGAGGCAATGCATTAGCTTTTTGTTTAGAAAACACATCAGCAAAATCCAAATATTGAGGAGGAATGCTACAAGCGGACGAAACTTCAGGACATTGTAGCATCCGCACACTGAGTGAAAGGCATGAGGACTGACATTCAGGGCTCCACTTAATAATCTCCCCAGAGGACCAGTCAATGGATGGATTGTGTAATTTAAGCCACGGAAGGCCCAATACAATTGGAACCAAAGGACAATGCAGAAGAAAAAATGAAATGAGTTCAATATGTAAAACACCCACTGTAAGCCGAATAAGAGGTGTCTTAGCCTTAAGAGTTCCTTTAGAGATTAAGCCTCCATCCAGGCCACAAATGGAAACATCTTGCTTTAATGGAACTGCAGGAATCTTTAACTTCTGAAATAATGCATAGTCCATAAAATTAACTGCTGCTCCACTATCCAAAAAAGCCTGTGTCTTGAACTCTTTATCAGCTAAATGAATGGATGCAGGAACAAGTACTGAATTCTTGGAGGAAATTGAGGCTAGACCCAAGTGTAATCCCTTCTGTACACTTAGACCCTGCCTTTTGACGAATATCAAAGGACAGTCTTTTATGGAATGAGCCTTGTCTCCACAGTATATACAGACACCTTGTGAACGTCTTCTACACCTTTTTCCCGGAGACAGGCGAGAAGCTCCAACTTGCATAGGCTCCTCACGATCCAGTGAAGGGGGCCACGAAGAATATCGGGGAGACCTAGTAGGCAACTGCTGCTCACTCCGTCTTTCACGTAAATGATGGTCAATACGGATAACTGTCTGCATGAAGTCATCCAGAGTCTTTGCCGGGGAATGTTGTAAAGAATGTCCTTTATTACCTCAGAAAGACCAATCCGAAACTGACTACGCAAAGCTGAATCATTCCAACCTGATTCCATTGCCCATCTATGAAATTCAGAACAATAATCCTCTGCAGCTTTTTGTCCCTGTTTAAGAGAGCAAAGCTTGGATTCTGCAAGTAATACCTTATCTGGGTCATCATACAACAGGCCCAGCTGGAGGAAAAAGGCATCCACAGTCTGAAGGGCAACATGCGAGGAAGGCAGTCCAAATGCCCATGTTTGCGGATCACCCTGAAGCAGGGAAATAATAAGTCCAACTCTTTGTGTCTCAGAACCAGAAGAGACTGGACGCATGCGGAAATAAAGTTTACAACTCTCACGGAAATTCACAAACAAGTTTCTGTCCCCAGCAAATCGATCAGGCAAGTTCATTTTGGGCTCTTTAAGAGCAGCTTGTAATGAGGAGGTACAGACATCTTCAACTTGAAGTGAGAGTTCATTAACTTTTTGAGTAAGAGTCTGAATTTGAGCTGCTAGAATTTGTGCTGGATTCTGCGTATGCTCCATCGTAGTCCAAAGATTTGGTCGGCTATAATGTTATGATCCTCTAGCAATTTGCTAGGACCGAGATGTAGGTATTGGAGATACGTGGCACATAGAAGAACAGTCACAAGCAGAATATTAGAATAATGGCAGTTTACTTAATAAATGATATGGTGGACAGTACAAACACAACATGTCCATGATGTAATAAGGAGCTGAAACAATAGGACAGTCAATAGAATATACTGTAGACTTACAGTCCAAACTAAAGTTGTTAAATGGCCAGGAGGCCTAGTTGACAGCGATGCTTGAAACGTGGTGTTGAAGCAGGATTGCTGTATGGCCTGGAAGGCTTAGTAGACAGCGATGCTTGAAACGTGGTGTAGAAGCAGGGTAGCTGTATGGTCTGGAGGGCTCTGCAGACAGCGATGCTTAAACCCAGGGTACTTGGGTCACTTAGAAGCTGGTGAGCAGAATACACGCAGCATGTACAAATTATAGCTGGAAGTCTGGATTCACAGAAAGCAGGTTGCATAACCAAAAGTTCCACATGAAAACTCTATAGCCGACAGGGCGGCGACAGTCTAGGAAGTTCAAATAGGATCAGCTGCCAATCAGGCAACACTAGGAGGAAACATGTGAAATCCTCTGACATCTGGGTCTCCTAGCAACCGGCAACCTAGAAGCATGGTCAGGAGCAGGAGAAATACTGGCAGGAGACAAGTCCTGGACTGGACTTGTAACAACATGTGGCTTAGCGGTGTGCATGCAACGCAAATTAGCGTCGCGCACGACACAAAGTAGCACACACGCACGGCAAAGTAGCATTGCGGAAGGTAATGTTAGTAGCGCACGCAAACCACCACCGCCCTATGCGGATGGGGTGAAGGTACAGTTGATCTCAAAAATCATAAAAATTTAACAAGTAACTTGTACCCTCTCCTATGCAACTATAAGGAACATGTTTTTGATGCAGATGTTGAACCTGTTGTAATGTCAGCTCTTTCCCATGTTGCCCAAATGGTAAATGTACCATCACAACAAGCACAGGTAGCTGCCCCACTAGTACCAGAAATGGAGGTAGCCCCACCAGTGCAGGAGGTATTAACACCCACTGTAACAGTAGCGGAAGTTGTTTATACCATACATAGTCAGGCCAAAGGTAGCAGTGTGGCAGGCATCCATCCTGTCCGGACAATAACTGTTCCCAATGGAAATCCGGACGCACAAGGTGTAGTGGCCACAAGGAATGTAGCAATGCATTGTCCATGGACAAGAGCAGAACTACATTCCATAATGACTGATTTCCCTGACCCTAGGAAAGAACTAGCAAAGTGCCAGAGATTTGTAAAGGATTTAGGTAATGCTCATGAGCCAACCAACAAAGATTGGCGAGTGGTATTACGGGCATGTCTTCCACACAATACCAATGTGAAAAAGATTATCACGGCCTGTGTATTTGATGGAGATAGTCCCATAACTGATGAAGGTAATCAGGACAACATAGCCCGCATTGTCACCCAGTTGGCCATATATTTCCCAGTAGTAGTTAACTGGAGTAAGATTTTTACAATTAAGCAGAAAGAGAATGAGTCTGCAGCAGATTATTTCACCAGAGCACTGCAGACTATTACCCAATACACAGGTATAGAGGATATAAAAGACTACCCACACACCACAGGGTAATGACAATCACAGTGCTTATGGATGGTCTTAAAAGACACTCTAAAGGCCAGGGTTCAGACCTCACTTCCTGGTGGAGGGGAGTTACGGTAGACACACTCAGGGAATCTGCAATTGAACATGATAAAAACATCCTTAGGAAGAGAGAAATGCAGAGCGAGAAACTAATGACTGTTAGTATTCAAGCTCTGGAAGGAATGCAAATAACACCGCAGCATTCTTACCACACACAGCCACAACACACTCATCCCATACAACCTCCAAACCCTTATCCCCATACACAACCACAATCTTTTCACACTCCCCAACCTACACAACAACAACCTTTCAATACACGTCAACCACGAAGGTGTTATAGATGTAACAAGGAGGGGCACACAAGTAGGTTTTGTAAAGCTAGACAGTGGGAAACCCCAAACCAGGGAACACCGAGATACTCACAGAAGGGACACCCACCACCGTCAGGACAATTCCAGCCATCACCTGCTCACATGGTAGCAGTGAATGCTTTGTTGGAAGAAGATAGTCAGCTCTAGGGGTCAGGTCACACCTGTAGTCTACAGCCAGTCAGGTAAACTGGGAGTACTAGGGAAGAACCTGTAAAGACGGTTGACGTAGCTGGTACTAAACATTCTTTTCTTGTAGACACAGGAGCGACCAGATCAGTGATAAAATCTCCATCTAATTTACAGGTGACCAGCAAAACAGTACCAGCAATGGGTGTAATGGGTAAAGTGCAACATTATCCTTTAACCAAATCTGCAGAGGTTACCATCAGTCCATTGCATACCAGGCATTAGTTTCTAACCTACTGGGAAGGGATTTGTTATATAAATTGGGATGTGCCATTTATTGTACCCCTGATGGCAAGTTTTTAGATATCCCAGAGAGAGTTGCACACGAGGTGAGGGATATATTGGATACTCCCCAAAGGTTAATGTTTCACTCTACTGTTTCAGATAAAAATCCATTTCGGGTAGAGCAGATGTTATCTCAAATACCAGGTTCACTTTGGACCAAAAATGGACAGGACACTGGATTGATGGCAAACGTAGCTCCTGTTATTGGTAAATCTAAAAAGTGGTAGGCAAGCTCCAAAAATTCCCCAGTACCCGTTAAAACCAGAAGTAGAGATAGGGGTTTTTCCCATAATTGAGCGGTTACTACAACAGGGTATTTTAGCACGTACAGCAAGTGTAGCCAATAGTCCCATTTTTCCAGTGAAGAAGGCTGGGGGGAGGGGTTGTAGGTTTTTACAGGACCTTAGAGGGGTTAATAAAGTAGTTAAGAGCCAATTTCCTGTAGTGCCAAATCAAGCTGTCATTCTCATGCAGATCCCACCAACTGCAACCCATTTTACTGTCATTGACCTCTGGGTCTGATTCAGAGCCACTCGTAAGCGGCCGCTCGTTCGCTCTGAGCGATGTTCGCACAACTGCGCATGCGCATGGGTCATAATGCGCATGCACAAACCAGTCATTGCGGTCAGAAATCGTGCGCTCGTAAAACAGGGAGGGGCTGCTAATTTGATTGACAGAGTGTACCGTTTGTGGGTGGTAACAGGGGAAGGTGCTTGAAAACGGGGGAGTGGAGATCCGAACGCAGGCGTGCCAAATGGTCAAAACAGTGTTTAATGGGTGTGCATAATTAACAAAGCAGCGTCATCTACCACATCACTTGGTTGTCTTTTAGCCTGAACTGCTCGCAGTGATTGCGGGAAGTAAATCCTACCACAAGCACTGCGAGCAGTTCAGATGCCTTTCGATGTTCCCGATTAATCTAATAAATACAGGAGATGATGTATGATGCGAACGGCAAAGGGGCGTCTTTACAAAATAGCGAGCGCATTTTTCAGACGCTCGCTCAGACATAGAGGCGTCCACAGACCGCAAAGAGCGAACGCTCAATTTAAATATCCGGCCTCTTTTTCAGAATGACCGTCCGCAAATAGCGTACAGCTCTGAATCAGGCCCTCTGTTCTGCCTTCTTCTCTGTCCCTCTTCATCCTGACTGTCAGTACCTATTTGCATTTACATTCAAGGGGGTACAATACACATGGACACGATTGCCCCAGGGCTTCATAGACAGCCCCAGTATCTTCTCCCAGGCCTTACACAACTGTTTACAATCTTTTCAACCTGTCAATGGATCTGTTCTAATACAATGTGTGGACGATTTGTTGTGCTCTGATTCGTTTATGTCATGTTTAAATGATACTAAACTTTTATTGCTTCATCTCTCACAGACAGGACACAAGGTTGCTAAGGACAAATTACAGCCATGCCAGACCAGGGTTAAATACTTGGGACACTGCCTAACCCAGGGGTTATGACATCTGACTAATGACAGGATACAGGCCATACAGACCATGACACTGCACAGAACCAACAGCAAATCCATACCTTCTTGAGCATGTGTGGATACTGCAGATCATGGATTTTCTATTTTGGATTTACCATTGCAGGACTTGGGGCCTGATTTAGAGCCGCTCATAAAGTGGCCGCTTGTTTGCTCCGAGCGATGTTCGCACATCTGCGCATGCGTATGGGTTGTAATGCACATGCGCCAACCAGTCAGTGCTCGCAAAATAGCGAATGCCTGCTAATTTGAGTGACAGGATGAGGCGTTTGTGGGTGGTAACAGGGGAAGGTGCTTGAAAACTGGGAATGGAGATCCGAATGCAGGCGTGCCAAACGGTCAAAACGGGCGTTTTAAGGGTGTGCATAATTAACAAAGCAGCGTCATCGACCACTTCACTTGATTGTCTTTTAGCCTGAACTACTCGCATGATTGCGGTAGGAAAATGCTACCACAAGAATAGCAAGCAGTTCATACGCCTTTCCATGTACTCGATTAATCTAATAAATAGCAGAGATGACGTATGATGCAAGCGGCCAGGGGACGTCTTTACAAAATAGCGAGCGCATGTTTCGTTCACTCGTTCAGACATAGAGGCGTCAACAGACCGCAAAGAGCGAGCGCTCAATTTAAATATCCAGCCCCTTTTTCAGAACGACTGTCCGCAAATAGCGTCCGGCTCTGAATCAGGCCCTTAGTCTCTTCCTCAAAGCCCGATCGTGTCATACACACAGAGGAAACAGAGCAGGCTTTCCTTAACCTTAAGGACAGTCTGACAAGAGCACCTGCATTGGGAATACCAGATTATGAAAAACATTTTGATTTATACTGTACAGAAGCTAATGGTTGCGCAGCAGGTGTCCTCACACAAAAACATGGTGATGCCAGTAGGCCCGTAGCATGCTACAGTGCACAATTAGACACTGTGGCAAGATCACCCCCAATGTGTTTAAGAAGTGTAGCAGCAACTGCACTATTGGTCAGTAAGAGTGAGGATGTAGTATTAGGCCATGATATGACTGTTTATACAACCCATGCTCTATCTGCGTTGCTGAATTCTGCCCAAACCAGACATGTTTCCTCAGCTAGGTTCACGAAATGGGAACTAGCTCTAATAGCACCTGCAAACATCTCCATTAAACGGTGCAGTACGTTAAACCCAGCAACGTATTTGCCATATGTGCCTCAGAATGCACAAAGGGTGGAGAGAGGTGAGTCGCTGGCGGAAGATGAGTTCTGCAGGTATATTGATGCACATGATTGTATGGAATATTTGAATCAGACCTTTACTGCTAGACCTGACATACGTGATACACCTTTAGAAAAAGTAGATGTGACATTTTACACGGATGGGAGTTGTCATAGACAAACTGACACGAGAGTTATATACAGGTTATGCTGTGGTAAATGACAAGGACGTTATAGAAGCCGAACTCCTTGGTCCACCTCACTCAGCCCAAGTGGCTGAACTGGTGGCATTGAGAAGAGCATGTGAACTGGCAGGAGGTAAGTCAGCTAATATCTACACTGACTCTAGGTATGCCTTCGGGGTAGTGCATGATTTTGGAGCTCTTTGGCATCTGAGAAATTTTATGACAACAGCAGGCACACCAGTCGCACATTCAAAACATATAAAAGGACTATTGATAGCGATCCAAAAAACCAAAGGCTGTGGCCGTCATTAAGTGTAAAGCCCATACATGTGAGGATGATCCGGTGTCCCTGGGCAATAACAGGGCAGACAAAGCTGCCAAATGGGCAGCAGGTTTAAAAGTAAACATGCCAATTAACCAAATGATGATGTTTGAAACGATTGATATGCAGAAATTAATTGAGATGCAAAATTTGTGTTCCATTCAGGAATAGGCAGTCTGGAGATCTAAGAGATGTGGGCAAGATTCCTCTGGACTCTGGAGAGATGAACAAGGTAAGCCGGTGGCACCCAAGGCATACTACCCAAGTTTGGCTGAGGCAGCGCACGGTCTGACTCACCTGGGAAAGCAAGGTATGTGCAAGTTGGTCAGGGCATACTGGTGTGCACCAGGTTTCTCTTCCCAAGCCGAAAAGAGGGCAATGTCCTGCTTGACATGCTTGAGGAAGAACATTGGAAAAACAATACCAACCGAGCCATCCCACATTCCTCCGTCAGAAGGACCCTTTCAGGTAATACAAATTGATTTCATCCAATTACCACCCTGCAGGAACCTCAAGTATGTATTAGTTTGTACAGATGTATTTTCTAATTGGGTAGAGGCATATCCAGCTGCCACTAATACTGCTGTGTTCACTGCTAAAAAAATTGTACAGTTTGTATGCAGATACGGTATCCCTAGATTTATTGAAAGTGATAGGGGTACTCATTTCACAGGTGATGTCTTCCAGAATATGTGTAAGTTGATGGGTATTAATAGTAAACTTCACACCCCCTACTGACTCCAGGCCAGTGCCAAGGTGGAGAGGGTAAACAGTACTATTAAGAATAAATTGAGTAAGATCATGGCAGAAACTGGACTGGGATGGCCAGAGGCATTACTGCTAGTCCTTCATAGCATCAGGACAACTCCCAGACCCCCTCTTTATCTGTCCCCCTTTGAGATACTGTTTGGTAGACAACCTCATTTGATTGTAAGTCCACAGGAAGATTTGAAGAGTAATAATGAGCTTACTGTGAAGTATCTTATAACAATGAGTACAGTTGAAACAACAGCAGCAGAAACTGAAATTGTTGTCACCTGATATTCCAGAAACAAACTGTCATGATATCAAACCTAGAGAATTTGTTATGATCAGAAATTTCTTATGTTCAGGTTGTCTGACAGATCAGTGGAAAGGTCCATATCAAGTGTTGCTGATGAGTACAACTTCCTTGAAAGTAGCAGAGAGAGATATCTGGGTCCATTCCACTCACTGCAGAAAGGTCAACCAACCGGTGGAGATACAAGGTGGAGTCGAGGCAGATAATGTAGACCTGTCAATCACGAGCTTGTTTTGGGAGAGTTAAAGACTACCGTGAGATAACCTGAGCTAGGGAAATTTGCAGCCCACTGTTCCAGCAATGGAGTGGCGGGCTGGGTTTGTGTTCTTACTTTCTTCCACAGTTCTCATGATCCTTGTTTGGTTCGGGAAGTCCTTTTTCTGTAATGGTGGGCAGATGATGGAGAAAGAGGTCGATGGTGATATTGATGGAGTGGAGTCGGGAAAAGGAGTGTTAAACCAATCGGGGGAGTATCTGACCAAACCCAGTACAGTAATTGCTAATAGATCTGTTATTTTGGAAATCCGGAGACAGTGTGAAGGTCTATCATCTGAGGACTATTGTATTTGTGAGTTTTGTGGGTCCCTAGTTGATGAGAGATGCATCCAGCGGTGTCAGCCTAAGTATAACCTGTATTGGGGTGGGTATCCTTAAGAGGATTATCATACCATGATGGGCAAAGTTTTAATCCAAACTGACTGTTGGGTATGCTCTCATGTGCCTCAGGGACAGCATAATGTAGGGTTAGTGCCATTCCCATGAAATGTCTCTGAGGTTTTAGAATTGCAAAGAGGGGATGCACTGGATGGAAAAGTTCTTATGTCCAAACCACCCCATTTTAAGCTCCACCAGTACCAAGTAGATAGATCACTTTTATGTTTAAACATCACCAACTCCAACAAACCAGGAAGTTAGGAGGAGACTGGGAATAACCAGACGATGACCTTCTCACTAAGAGCTGATAATGAAGCTATTAATTTTGAACTTTTAAGCTCCATTAGACTAGGTGGGAGACACTTCCGGTATAAATATACACTTAGTTCCACCAAGGAAATGGTTGGTAGGGTACCAGAAGGGTACTGTGCCAAGGTTATACAACCAGAAAGTTGTATGAGTCAAATGGGAGAACCTGAGATCACTTGCTAGGGAAATGTGTTTGACGATTATGATGCATTCTATTCCTTATGTTCTCCCTGATGATGTGTATTTTATATGTGGAAGGAAAGCGTATATGTGGCTCTCTCCGAGTTCAGAAGGTTTATGCTACCTAGGAAGCGTAGTTCCAGAGGTTATTACCCTTACACATGAAGAAATGCTTGGTATCCATAAAAACACACCATCTCCATATCTTCATATGCATTATGAACACCGTGACAAGAGAAGCATGATACCTGGTGACATACATGCAGCTACACAGTTGATTAGTGAAACAACTGGCTTTCAAGTTTTAGAAGCATTGGATACCACCAGGATCGCTTGGGGTACTCTAAATTTCAGATATATTCAAGACCTTGCTAAATTAATAGATAATATCACCGAGATGTATGATGACACATTCAGGTATATCGGTAGGGAGTTACAAGCTTATAAGAAAGAACTTGTGCAACATAGGCTAGTGTTAAATTATTTAACAGCTGTCACTGGGGGGTACTGTGTAACTTTGGCCACCCAATTTGGTGTCAAATGCTGCACGTATTTCACTGATAACACTAGTGACCCCAGGGAGGTGATAGACCAGAAGATGGATGAAATTCTGCAGTTAAAATGGGAATTTTGGAAGAACCATAATGCTTCAGTAGCTGAAGTAGAGGAAAAGGTAGAAGAGTGGTTCACTTGGTTGAACCCTGTGAAATGGTTCTCCGGTCTAGGAGAATGGGTCCAGGAACTGGTTGCTACTGTGGGTAAGCTCCTGATCATTATACTGATTGTCATCTTAGTAATTGGCTTATGTGTCAGGTGTGTTCCTAATGTATTGAAGTGTGGAAAATGTACAAGGGCGAACAGAGAAACCGAGATGATGGCGGTGAGCAATGATATTATGGATACCAAGGTCAAGGAAGAACTGTATTACAATCCTGAACTAGAATGTACCACCAGATGATGTATAGATTTAGTCATGCATAAAATGTTTATTAAATGTTATTTTAAACATCCTAAATAATGTAAGTCCCTATCCCCTTCAAGACTTCCTTTATAGGATAGATGCATCCCCTCATCTTTCCCATGATCTTCCAAGATCTGCGGTGTGCGTATAAGGGTAGTTTTATGTCCCTACCAGAAACACATTATTGATGGTTTAATGACCACATTGTGCCAACCCATAATATAACATTAAATAATATCCCATAGTGTAAGACTAAAAATAAAAAGTAAGACCAGAGTGTGATAGCATGTTGTTTGCTATCAAAGGGTGGACTGTCAAAGCCGGATGATTGGCTGAGACCAGATCTTAAAATTAATATCGAGTGATGCCATTTTAAGTTGCCCCTGATGACTCCATCTTGCGTTGTCAGCATGAGACCATTGTGTGTGATGCTAATATGCTATTATTAGCATTGTGTGATCGCATTGGCACCGCTTACTGTTTAAAATCCTATCATACCCCATACGCACGAATACACATATAAATATATATATTTAAAGACTTCATATATTCAGTGATGACAGGTATGTCTTGTGGACATGTTTGTGACAAATAATTAAGAATACACAAGGATACTGTCAGTGTTTGCTCTGCATTCAAATATAGTGTGTCTGTGACAATTGAAGTATAACACAGACACTGATATGCTGAATGTGGATTTGGAAACAATGGTCAGATGTTTAGCTATCGTTTAACAATTGTAGGCCTTGTAGCCAATGCTGATGTGGTCAACTAGAACTAACAGTTGTATTCTGGATAAACATAGAAGAGCCTTTTGATAAAATTATCAGACAGTTTGCCAAAGCTTGCTCCATCTATGAACAGGACAAACTCCATTGTCTGTCATTCTTTTAGTTCAGACAGAAGTAATATTAGTAATAACCAGGTTGAAGCTATGTATATAAATATATATATATATGAATATATATATATATATATATATATATATATGGGATGTGCAGGCTCGGATAGGTTCGAGTTTGCACGCCGAGTTCGGATTTTTCCCTCCAAAAAACGGGACTCAGAAAGATGCAAAACGTCATCTTGCATGGACAAACATCATCATTCCTGGACTTTTGTCCAGGAATGATGATGGCCAAGGCCAAGGGGCCACCCCAAAATATGTGGCAGCACCTGCAGATGGTCCAAGTGGGGCCCCTGCAGGGACAAGGATTAAGAGACTCTGGGGCCTCAATCACTGTTGTGAGCCCCTACCTTATTGATCCTGCTACTGTACTGCCAGTTCGCACTGCCAAAGTGACCGTGGCAGGCGGAATGGAGCAAGAGGTACCTGTGGCGAGAGTCTACCTGGACTGGGGAGCTGGCCCAGAGTTGAGGGAAGTTGCCATCATGGATGGCCTTCCAACCGATGTGGTCCTGGGGAATGACCTTGGTGGTGGAATCGTTACCACGTTTGCTGATGCCATCACCCGGAGTCAAGTTTCCAGATCACAGTCTACATCAACTGCACCAGAACAGCCCAGCCCAGAGCAAAAGACTACAACGGCTAGACAATTGCCCGCGCAGCTTACCACAGCATCAACCAGCCCAGAGAAAAAGATTACAGTGGCTAGATCAGCACATCTACCCAGCATGCCTTTTGCCTCTGGTATGCCTACGTCCCCTAGCAACACAGTGGATGTTGGTTCCGGCTCGTTGGATCCTGTGAGGGTGCCCAGTGATGCTCCTGTCCCTAGTGGTTTGCCAACTCCAGCGGTGAGTATGAATGACCACACTGACTTCCTTTTGACTGACCTCAACCAAACTGACCCTAGCGATCCCAACCCATATGCCTCTGTAGAATGTCCCTACTTAGAAGGAAGTGAGGGCCCCAGACAGGAGTTCATGGAAGCTCAGCTTGCTGGCCCACATCTGGAAGGCAAATCATGCCAAACTGGCAACGGCCTTTCAGGGATAGCGGCAGTGAGTGTGATCTGGCGGGAAGGGTTAAGGTACAGGGTAGCCTGGAAGGTAGAAAGGGATAGGCCAGTTAGGGAGCAAGGTCCCCTGCTTGTGTCAAGTAGATCAGGGAAGACACACAGCCTACGTGTTGTGGATATCACACAGGGCTCAGAGGTTGGTGATCTGTCCGCCATCACTGTAGAACAGGTAGCGGACGAGGTGGTGAGAGAAGGCCTAGGTGACAGGGTAGGTTCCCATAGTCATAGTTCATTGGAGGAGGATGGTAGGGCAGGTCTGATAGGTAGCGCAGACAGATGCCAGGTGGAGATGACAGAGGTTCAGTGCCTGGGGTACAGAGTGGGGGGAGACTGTGGTAGGCCCAGAACAGTGGGGTTGGAGGCAACCAGAAACTGTCCCGTCCTACAACCCCATGACAGGTACTGACCTTCAAAACTGTAAGGCTCTATGGACGAGTTGTCCCTGAATGTAGTACTGTAGTGACACCCCTTACAGAGTTGGCCAGGGAGGGACTTCCCAAGTCAGTGGAATGGATACCCGCTCGTGAGTTGGCATTCCAGTCATTCAAGGAGACTCTGATACTAGCTCCAGTGCAGATGGCTCAAATTCAGGACCAGGACATTGTGGTACGAACTAATGTGTCATTGCACGGACTGGGAGCAGTAAGGAGCTAGGAGGAGCCATATGGGCAAGAGCACCCTGTGGCCTGTTTGAGCAGAATACTGCTATGGTGGCAGGTGGGGTATGCTACAATTGGAACACAGTGGTTGGCAAGTGTTTGGGCATTGGACCACCTTCAGCACTATGTGTGCGACTGGCCCCCCAAAAGGGAAACTGACAGACTGTTGTGGTGGAGCCTTGGACTTCAGTGTGACTATTTGGACATTGTGCATCGACAAGGAGAGGCCCACTGTAATATGGATGAACTGTCTAGGCCGGAGCCAAAGCCTCCCAGGTAGCTTCCCTTAACTCCCCAAGAGACTGCGGGACCAGGGGCCAAATCGTTGGGACATGGCCCTCTGGTAGCCCGCTTGAGGGGAAGGTGTGGCCAGAGGCAGGCCACACGGGGTTAATGGCTGCCACAGCACTGAAGGGGTTAACCCCCGTGCTGTGCCGCCATTTTTAAAAGGACAAAAAGGCGCCAGGCGCCCATTGTAAATGTATACTCTGTGTTGATAAGTGTGTTTTTAATGTTCTATATGCCGCGGCCTGGACTTGCTGCACTGGGGGAGTGTAGGTAGAGTGTGTCATGGCCGCTGCGGGACAGGGAGAGCCAGCTCTCACTGCGACCAGCGCTGAAACAGTTAAAGTGGACAGTTTAAAAGCACACTGCACATGATTTATAATAAACTATTAATATACACATTTTGCGGTAGAGCACTGCATCTGCAATGCATTGGTGTATAAAGTGAAGTAGTATAGTCTATGACATGTTTGAATATATTTTTGTATGTAATATGGGTTTAAATGCACTTATAGAAATGTAAAATGTCTTGACCTTTGGAGACAAACTGCTCGTTAGACATCCTCACCTAGGGATGGATATGGTAATTACCCTAGCCTGGCAGTGGAGGGTTAGGTGGTGACTGAAGAAGCCTTTCCTTTGAAATGCGGGCTAGGGAGACACCTGTGTGTCTGTATACGATACCAAGCAAATTTGTAAAAGACAAGTTGTTTGTGTTTAGGAAGCTTCTATGTTGTGTAAGAACTTAGAAGGTGCTGAGACTCAGAAAGCCCAAACTGGTTTAGTCATAGACATGTGAAAAGACGAATGCAATAGGAATTTGCATTATATTTACCTTTTCAGAAACCGTATATGCTAACTCAGTTTGTGCTTAGGAAACCAAATGTTTTTGGGTGGTATCAAGGAAATTGATTTAATTTTTGTGAAATGTAAGACGTATTTATTTATGTTTTGTAAGATAGCCTGATTGGCTAGAAGGAACACAGGGCCTGATTCAGAGCCGGACGCTATTTGCGCTCGCTTGTTCAGAAAAAGGGGCCGGAGATTTAAATAGAGCGCTCGCTCTTTGCAGTCTGTTGACGCCTCTATGTCTGAGCGAGCGAACGAAACATGCGCTCGCTATTTTGTAAAGACGCCCCCTGGCCGTTCGCATCATACGTCATCTCCGCTATTTATTAGATTAATCGAGTACATCAAAAGGCATCTGAACTGCTCTCAGTGCTTGTGGTTGGATTTTCCTACCGCAATCATGCGAACAGTTCAGGCTAAGAGACAACCAAGTGACGTGGCCAATGACGCTGCTATGTTAATTATGCACTCCCATTAAACGCCCGTTTTGACCGTTTGGCATGCCTGCGTTTGGATCTCCACTCCCCGTTTTCAAGCCTTCCCCTGTTACCACCCACAAACGCCTCATCCTGTCACTGAAATTAGCAGGCACTTGCTATTTTGCGAACACACGATTTCCGACCGCACTGACTGGTTGGCGCATGCGCATTACGACCCATGCGTATGCGCAGATGTGCGAACATCGCTCAGAGCGAGCGAGCGGCCGCTTACGAGCGGCTCTGAATCAGGTCCACAGGGTGGATTTGCCCCCCTGTGATGTTGTGTGTAAGAATGACATAAAAAGAGGGTCTGTGAGCCCTGTATGTGTACAACCCTGTAACTTCTTTGAGGAGAAGAACTGATGACTTGATAAGAATTCTGTGTGCTGATTATTCCCCTTCATTCGGAAGGTTGAGTCTTCTTTAAGACTTGGAGCAATAAACACCTTTGCCTATTCAATTGCGTCTCAATCCTGCGACCAACAGAATTGCGCCAAACGCTATTCCGTTTTCCAGCTGTTCTGGGTAAGAGCTCTGTGTCTCCAAGTTCAAGCCCTCTGCCAAGCTACCGTGCAGACCTGGTCCATTGCGAGGGATCAGGAGGAATCAGCCGACACCAATCAGGGGGTGTGGCCACAGCTAGTCAAACGCATACACAGCAGAAGCGGTTCCAGGTGCCAAGGAAGGAGCCTGATTGTACCAATAAAACGGTTCCAAACGCCGATGGTAGAGTTTGGTGGTGGCAGCATCTTTAAACGCCCACGGCGCAGTGGGCAGAGTCAGTGACAGGCGGTCACTGACGGTGAGTGGAAGTCCAAAAGCGCTAACCAGGGCCGGCCTAGGCGAAAGGCGTCCGGTCACAGTGCCAGAAACAGGAACAATATTCAATCCAGAAAAAAGAGTAACGAAACTCCAAGGTTAAGGTGTATTTACATCTAGTACCCCAAATAAGTATATTTTTTTATATCTTTAAAGTACGGGCAACTGTTATAATAAGCTGTTATAATAAAATATCTTAATTGTATTACACTATGTGCCCTCCTAATGATTTTTATGGAGGTAATATTGGTGGAAACTCTGTCCCCCATTTTGTAGGAGATTTCCCTAGCCAAACGGAACAGTTTGATATGCTTGGAGATTCTTCAAATCCGGTACGAGATTATACTTATAGGGGGAGATGTACTAAGCCTTGGAGTATTATATAGTGGAGAGAGATAAAGTACCAACCAATCAGCTCCTAACCTTCAATTTACAGGCTATTTGAAAAATGACAGTTAGGAGTTGATTGGTTGGTACAAGTGGTGGCTCCAGAAGTGGGGCTGCAGCGCAGTCCAAAATTCAAATAGGGGAGCCACACCAACTGCCAGTGAGTCCTGTCCAGCGATGTTTGGCAGCGTTTGGAGTGGCAGTTGGTGTGGCTCCCCTATTTGAATTTTGGACTGAGCTTCAGTCCCACCTCTGGAGCCGCCAGTGGTTGGTACTTTATCTCTATCCACTTTATCTCTCTCTGAGGTTTATACATCTACCCCTATATCCTGTTTCATTTCCTTTAGAGTGTCCACAAGAAATCCATCTGAAAAAGTATTTGATATACTGTATGAACCTCTATGGACTGCTACACTTCCATCAGGACATCAGTTTTGGACTATTATTTTGTTTTGCACAGGAATCATTACATAAATATTGTTTATAGATGGATACATCTATGTATGTATTATTCTATTTTTTATTGACTGAGGTACTAAATAAGTCACCTGGTCTCAAGCATGGATATCCTTAAAAAGCATACTGTAATGGCGGAGTTGGAAAACCTCTGGTCTAGAAAGGTCATTGATAAACAGCTAGGGGGAGATGTATCAAAATGGAGAAGTTGCCTATAGTAACCAATCAGCTTTTAGCTGTCATTTTATAGACCTGGAGTCTAGAGAAAAGAGGAGCCTGAGGGGAGCAGCAACTTGGAATTGGAAGAAAGGCACCTGGGGAAGCCGACTGGGAGAAGCAGGAAATAGGTTAGTGTTTATTATTATTAATATTATTTAGAGATGTGCTCTGACTCCTGTGTTTTGGATCTTTGTTAAGTTTTGGTTATGATAAAAACTGCTAATATCACATAATTTGGGCCTGTTTTTGTTCCTACATAATTATTAACCTCAATAACATTCATTTCCAGTCGATTTTGACCACCTCACAGCTCACAATAGTGTTTTCATCCAGTTTAGGCCAAAAGTTTAGACCGAGCTAGCTGGATGACTAAGCTAAGCGACAGCAGTGGATGGCACAAGCACGTGGCAGTTCAACTTCAAAAATGGCACATCTAGGAAACAGAGTGGCACTGCAGTGGCAGACAGGATGGCAGTTTAATATAAACTATACAATGCTATAGAATGTTTTCATTAATCAATAACTGGTTTAGAGGCCCGAGGGAGATGGAGTATGTATGTAGCTGAAGGCAGGGAAATGAAGGAAGAATTGATTGGTGGTAAATTTAATTTAATTTTTGTATTCTGAAGTAAATTTATGAGTAGGAAGGGGGGTAGTATGGTCAGCAGGTCAGCCTCCTAAATTATTTGATATATAATATTTATTACTTGTTTGTTTGTGGAAGATAGGCTGATTTGGAGTTTCCAGCTCTGCAGTGCAACAATTAATTTTCTTGACTTCTTGGTAACCCTTGTAAAGAATCCTTGGCTATTAACATTGTTTTCTTTTCTGGCTAAAAAGTGGGAGGCACAAACACGTGGCAGTTCAACTTCCAACATAGCATATCTAGGAAAGAGAATGACACTGCAGTGACAGACAGGATGGCAGTTTAACTATACAACCCAAGAATGTTTTAATTAATCAAGAGCTAGATCAGAGGCCCGAGAGAGATGGAGTATGTATGTAGTTTAAGGCAGGGACAGAAAGGAAGGATTGATTGGTAGAAAATGTAATTACATTTTTGGATTCTGAAGCAAATTTATGAGGGAGGAGGGGAGAACATTTTCTCATTCACATCATTTCCTGCCCAGTGGAGCTACTTGGTGATTCAGATTTTAAAAAAAATTAAAGGGGCATTCTGGAGATGCTGTATGTGGGGAGAAACATTTCTGAACATTTTCTGCATTCATCAACTGCATGTAGAAGATTTCAGTGGCTGTGGCATTTCAAATTCAAACATGGCTCTTCTAGGAAACAGAATGGCACTGCAGCGGCAGACAGTATGGCAGTTTAATCAACTATAAAAATGTTCTTCATCTATGCAAAAAGACATTCAGCAATGCCCCAAGCAGTGCATAATGCAAAGAAAAGAGGTGCAAGTGACAAGTACTGCCACTTGACTTGTGGCTGAAGTAATTGGTTTGTTTGGGCCCCCACATAATAAGTTAACAATAGGCAGCTGGCAATGATCTCTACATACATAATGGCTCTACAAAGACAAGATATCATTGTCATTATCATCCTCACCCTCATCATCAGTGTGTATATCATCTTATTCACATGATATTAATTCATCCCCACTGCAATCCACCATTAGAGTTGCCTATGGACTTTGACGTAATTACCGGTAAAGGTCTTCCTTGTGGAATTTGTAGTTCATTTTGATGAACATCATCTTTTTTCATTTTGAGGAAGTAGCCTCTTTGACCGATTGCTGACAAGGTTCCCAGCTGTGCTGAAACCTCTTTCTGAGTACACACTGAGGGATGGGTAGCTTAAGTATTGCTAAGCCAGTTTGTGCAAGGGCCTCCAAATTGCCTTTTTTTCCTGCCAATAGTCAAAGAGACTGTCTGACATGCCAATTTGGATGCTGTCAATAAAATAATCTTCAACCATTCTTAGAGGTGACTGTGTCACAGATTTTAGGTGATTCTTGGAGACCCGACCAGATAAAAAAATGTTGTGTTGACTCATCTGCATCACCAGTGGGTCTCTTAGGAAAACTCAGTTTTTTCCTGGCAGCCACAGTTGCCGGAGAAACTGAAGGAGGAGACGTTGCCGTGTCACATGCCGTTTAAGCTGACAAGTTGCTCGCCAACAGCTCTTTGCATCTCTTTAGATCTGTATCCCTTGGAAAGATAGACACAATGTATGGCTTAAACCTAGGATCAAGCATTGTCACCAAAATGTACTGCTCTGATTTTAAGATGCTGACAACCCTTGGATCCTGGCGAAGCAAATAAAGGACTTTAATCTACAAGTCCCACATATGTAACAGAATTGATTCGGTTCAGCTCCTCCTTCCATTTCTCGAGCTGCTTTTCTGAAAGTCTAATTAGGGGAATCACCTGACTCAAGCTGGCAGTGCCTGAAATCACTTCACAGGTGACAACTTCAAAGGGTTTCAGCACCTTGCACAACATGGAAAGTATTCTCCACTGCGCTGGAGTAAGGTACATATTACCTATGTCATGGCTAGTTGTCTAGTTTTGGATAGCTTTTTGCTGTTCCTCCATCTGCTGAAGCATATAAAGGGTAGAATTCTACCGTATTAGTACCTCGTGCTTCAGCTGGCAGCAGGGCAAATTAAACTGTTGTTGCAGGTGCTGCAATCTTCTACGTGCAGCCGCTGAATGCTGAAAATGTCCCAAAAATTTTGGGACCACATACATCATCTCCTGCATGGTCCTGCCATTTTTAAACTAATTCTGCACCACCAAATTGATTGTGTGAGCAAAACATGGGACATTTTCAAAATTACCCAACTGTAATGCTCTCACATTTGTGGTGTCAGAAATCACAAATCCCAAGGAGAGTCCTAGCAGGTTAACCATTTTGCAATGACTTCCCTGAGTTTTTCTAAAAGGTTGACACCAGTATGCCTCTTAGTGGAGTAGCTACATAGAGTAGCTACCCACGGTATTCAATTAAAAATATAGTGGTCACGGGATTTTCAGCTCTGAAAACCCAGCTCCATGTAAATGAAATGAAAAAAAATTCTTCACCTACCTGGCTTGGGGTCTATGGTGGTCTCCGCAGCTCCTGGTGGCCTCCTCTCTCTTTTCTTACTGGAGAGGGGGCTGCTGGGAGTCCCAGGGGCTCCTGGAAAGCTCCAGGGGTTGGTGGGAGGGGCAAGGCCTGCTGGGAGATGTAGTTCTTCCAGTGCCCATTCCAGGGGGGTACACATACACTGGGGGTCACACACACTCATGCACACACATAGTCAATCATACACACTTACAAGCACCACGCACACTACATACTCACCGCTGCTGCAGAAGAGCTAGCTCCCAACGCTGGATGCAGAATACAGCACTTCGCAAGGTGAGTAATTAAGGACTAATTAAGCTAATTGGAAACTTCCAATTGCTTAATTAGTCCTAAGGGGGGGTGCCGCCGGGGTGCCAGAGCAAGTCCCACTGATTTTCCCTTAAAGTAACAATTTTAGGAAAAATAATGCTTGCTCTGGGGGTGCGTGAAAAAAAACCTCCTGGCGTGAAAAAAAAAAAACATGCACCTAATTGAATAACAAAAAACCTGCACCTGCAGGAACAACCTCGCAGGTGCAGGTTTTTACTATTCTCACACCCAATTGAATATGCCCCTAGACTCTCCTTAGGGATTTGTAATGTTTCTGAACACACAGTTTTTTCTACTGGCTTAGTGGTTTTACTTTTTTTAGCACTGATTTCCAGTTTTCATTTTTTTGACACCTCTTCTATACTCTGAGTGCATTGTCATGAGAGACAGAAGAAGAAGCCTCACTGACAGTAGTTGCAGAACCACCACTCGTAAATAAAGGCCAAGGCCTAAGCCTTTCCTTGCCACTGTGTGTGGTGAATGGCATGTTGGCAAATTTATATTTTTCTGCAATAAACTTTCTCTTTACTAGAGGTGTTTTTTTCTTAACCACTGTAAAGATATTTCAGATGCCCTGAGGCTTTAGTAAATGAAGTTGAAGGACTAATATTGGATTCGGCATGATGACTGGTGGTAGCAGCTGCAGTGCTAGTATTTGGTTGCTGCTTCTGCTCTTCTCTCAAATGATCATTATATTTTTTTTCAACTTTTTTAAATTTGCAGCTCAGCTGACACTGCATGCAGTCACATCGCTTATATGTACATGAACAAACAATGCACTGGGGGACAGCACACAGACGTAGTACAAACAATAATAAAAAACTATTTTTTTCAATTTTTTTTTAATTCGCAGCTCAGCTGACACAGCATGCAGACACAGCGCTTATATGTACATGAACAAAAAATTCACTGGGAGACAGAGCACAAATGTAGTACAAACATTAGGAGAAAACACTTTTTTTCTAGTTTTTCATTCTCAGCTCAGCTGACACTGCGTGCAGTCACAGCGCTTATATGTACATAAACAAAAAACTCCTTGGGGGACAGCACACAGATGTACTGTAGCACAAAAAATTGTACTTATATAAAATCCAAAATCAATGAGAATCCAATGCCGGGATGATGAAAGTTTTCCTCGATTTAGAATCCGAGCAAGGCGGGATAGCCCAAGCCGCTGCCCAGATCCTGCACTTCTCTAATATTATTATTATTATTTTATTATATCCATCATAAAATACTTTTTTTATGTTACATGAATCCCTATTTTAAGTTATTTTTTGTTTTTCCAAAAATAAGGGAGAGGGTCCCTTACTTTGCCAGAGATGCTCAGAACCCTAGATATACACCTGTTGACCAATCTAATTTTTAGAATTGGTGGCTCTTTAAACATATAAACTCCTTGCCAACAGTAATCTGAAATTCAATTGCATTTAAGGATCTGAGTCAGAGCCACACGCAGAGCAACCGCCTCTGCGATTTTGTGTGCTGTGCCTATTCGCATCTCTGCAGACCTATGGAGCTGTTCAAATTAGAATGGAAGCCAGCCGGACCTCCACTTGTGGATAAATGGGTGTACTTGACAGCAGTTGTCACTTTGCATGAGTTTGCCTTTGGCAGTTAAAATGAATTGCGGCCTATACACAGGCATACTGATAGATCTGGCTATTTAAGATGGATCTCACCCAGGATAGGGCTGATGCAAATCTGTGCTAAAAGTGATGGCATCTGCTCTTTCCTGTGGGTGTATAGGGACTGTGCAGTCGCACACATGCAGCTGACTCTTAATACGAGCGGAAATCCGCAACTCTTTTTAGGCCTCAAATGTGGATGTCCTATAGTATTACATATTTCCAAAAACTTCTGTATCACTGTATGGAATGGCAGTCATTTTTGACTGCTTGCAGAGAGACTGCAAAGCCGCCCTGGGCATAGGCCAAAGAGACAGATGTCTAGGGAACCATTGCACAGGGGAGTGCCCAGCGGGCATGGTAGCCCTTCACCATGTTGTTTAAGGGGCATCCGCTAAAATCTTACTTAGAGCTGTAAATTTGGTCAAAGATCTGAAAGAATGTTTTTTTTAAAAAAAGTGCCACAATTTTTTTTTCTGCGTAGACCTAAGGATTCATTTTCGTCCTTTTTCTACAAAATAGCTGCTGCAATGCTTTCTCGATCTCCTGGATTCTCATGCATATCATTTGAAATATTGACACTTTTAGAACCTTATTTGAGCACAAATATATTTTTTACATATGAATTATTGTACACAGATATGGTTTACTTGGGTAAAATAGAATATTTACACTAACAGACGTATATAACAATTGTATCACAGTTTAGTTTTATTTTGAGCACATATATAATTTGATCAGTTGTTTTTTTCATATATACATGCATTTATTTAATAAAGATACTATTCACATATAATTTTTATTACATTATACACTATACACTGTATCACAAAAACAACACAATTTATTAATATTAAATAATGAGGAGAATCAATTAACACGGACTAAAATTATGATTTTATTGAATATGAATGTACACTAATTATATACACTTGTGATTATCATGAAATGATTTAAATGTATAGTGTTTATGTTCAACTCATAACGTATATATAAATGGATAGCCTTAAATCATTACACAGTAATGGAATTCTTATATATGAAAAATGGTAAGGGGTAATTAATGGTTAAAATGAAATAAAATAACTAACTTATATGCTTGTTCTATCAAATTAATTATGTAATAGGTACAAATAAAAATATGAATTATGAGACATTGTTAACTGGCTTTAGTATATATAAATCCTTAATTACATTTTGTAAATTACTAAATGTATTATGTATATGTATGGCTATAGGGTTCCATACACAGAGCAAAATACTCTAATTGATTAGGGACTTGACGTCAGAGACCTAACGGCTCTGACTAAGAAATCTCTATTGTAGCTGGTCTCTAAAGGGGCGCTGATGAAGCACTGTAGAACCTATGAGACAAATAAGAGCCAATGACATCGTTTGAATGGACCAATGATTATGGCGGTAAGGGTACATATGATGTCAGAGACTAATGCTCTGGTTGATCTGCCTCGACAAAGCAGCCTTAGGCGAAATGCGTGTCTGCGTTTCCTTACATACCGCTGCCTTCATGCATGATAGCATGTAAACTGTGAAGCTAACCAGAGCTTCACGTAATATTAAAATATATCTCTACTGTTTTCCTTATTAGTACTATTAGTGTATACAACACAACAGATTATATTATATGCTTGCTACAAACTATTGAACGTGCAGACATAGCACGTGTAATGAGAAATAGATTAGTAGCATTAGTATATCAGCATCTCAGTGCACGATACTAAAATTGGTTTATTTCTGCACTCCGCAGTATTGTGAGGGCGGAGGAGAGCATGTACTAATGGCAGGATGTTTGAATACTGAGCTCTCTTTTTAATAAGTGGTGACATAGTGAGTTGATTGATACCACTATTAAATAAGTGGTTTATAACATATGTAGCACTAAACTGATCAGTATCTTACTGCATTATTCTTAATCTTCTCCCATGTCCCACTAATATGTTTAAACAGAGTGAACAATAACCATTTGAATGAATGGTAATCCCATCCTTTGGCAACAGTGTAAGAATATTAAGACATGGATACAGAGAACTAAAATTGCAACATTATAATTCAGTACTATTCCATTGCAAATCTCCTGCTACATTAGTAGCTTTATATTATATAGGAGAATTATTTGCCAGTTAATATAACACTGTTTTGTCTGGAGTAGAAAGGACCTTAGGGATATAAGTGTCATTTACAGTGATAAGATCTGAACATTATTTAAAATCAACACTGGTGATGATTTGCACCACCAAACATAACAAAAACTGCCAAAAATAGGGAAACATATCATCTATTGAGAGATTATAAATAATTTATTAATACAAAGACAGCAGTATTTGGAAAATCTTTTCATTTCACTTTATTTTTTTATATCATTCACAATTTATAATTTTTGTTTATTTCTTTAGTTATTGATTTTATTTATATTTCGCCATGTGGTACCCCCATAACATATTTTAAACTAATAACCAATAAAGATTATATGTTTTAATATATACATAATACTATAACAATTTGTGGTATACATAAGTGTATTAGAGTGCACCAAAACAGCAGAACTCTTTCTTCTTTTTTGTGCCTTAAATATAACAGAAGACTCATTCCTGCCTCACGTGGAAAGAGTTTATAGAATAGGCCCAGATAGAACAGCACCAAACGCCAGATCTAGACCAGTGATCGCAAAGTATCTGGACTATAGAATGAAGGAGAGGATTCTAAAAGGGTACCGGAAAATACCTGCACTGATGATAGATGGTTTTAAGGTACTAATATTCCAGGATTTTTCAACAGCAGTTACACAGAAAAGGAGGGAATTCACAGAAGCCTACAAGCTATTGTATGAACGCAATACTAGATTTGCGTTGCTGTACCCAGCCAAATTGAGGGTGGAAGATGAGGGTAAAACGATATATTTCTCAGATCCCAAGGTAGCTAAACATCACTTTGGCATAGGTGTAGACCGTGAAAGATCACCACACAGATGAAATGATAATATTGTACTGAAACAGCTTAATGAATACTTCTACTTCCATAATTGGAACGGTAATTTACAGGAGTAGATTATTTTTTCTATAACTGACGATATTCTGCAAGAAGAAAATTGTTTTCTAAAATGTTATGTTTAATTGACATGAAGGAGCTTTCCTCATCTCAGTGAGATAATTTCTGTTGTATTTTTATACATTTCACATATTATTCTATTGAATATGGACCTGATTCAGACCCGCTCGCTAAGGCGCGATCGCTCGCTCTGAGCGATTTTCTCCCATCTGCGCATGTGTATAATTCGCAGTGCGCGTGTGCAAGCCATTCGTTGTGATCTGATTTTGGTAGCTCATAAGCCACTATCAGGTCGCTACTTTGGGTGACAGATAGCGCCGTTTGTGGGTGGTAACAGGGGAAGGTGCTTGTGAACGGGGGAGTGGAAGTGCGAACGCAGGCGTGTCTGGCCGCCAAAATGGCGTTTAAAGGGCGTGCATAATTAGCAAAGTAGCGTCATTGTACACATCACCTGCATGTATTTCAGCCCGCACTGATCGCAGTGCTTGCGGCAGGCTAAGGCAACCCCAAGAGCTGCGAGCAGCTCTGATGGCTCACAATGGTCCCCTATTAATCATACATTTCCCGGTATTTTCTGGTATAAGGCACGGCAGCTACAATAAGTGGCAATGGAGCGAAGAGGTGGAGAGATGGAACAGCGGGGGAGGGCATGGTGGGCATGGGGACGCCGGGGATGAAAGCATGAGAGGGGATGTGGGTGGAAAGGGCCTTCTTCACTAGATGCATAGTGTAGAAGGAGACAGGGGGGGTTAGGCTGGAGATGAAAGTGGGATCCATAAGCAATAGCTAGCAAAATGCAGTGGAGAAGAGAACATCAAGATGAATTATTCTCTCCTCAGACCTTCCCTCCATTATCCTAGGTGACTTCAATATTCCAATTGATATCCCCACAGAATCCTCTGCCTCCAAACTCCTCACCCTCACATCTTCACTTGGTCTCTCCCAATGGACCTCCGCACCCTCCCATGTGAGTGGCCATTTGCTTGATCTGGTCTTCACTCACCGATGTGATATTTCTGATCACTCCAATTCCCCTTCCCTACTTTCTGACATCACCTTCTCTCTTTTAACCTGTCCCTCTCTCCTTCCCCTCCTCTACCTCCAAAAGCCACCATCACTAAGCGTATAATTGATGCTATCGACACAGTTTCCTTTTCTTCTCTGCTTGACTCTCTTCTCTCCCCTATCCTCTCTCTCTCCTGCCCTGACCAAGCCACTTCACTATACAACACCTCCCTTACTTTTGCTCTGGACTCTGTTGCTCTGGCGATCACTACTCACACTCGCAGATCTACTCCTCAACCCTGGCATTCCAAATGCACCAGAAACCTGCATAAATGTTCACGAACCACCGAGCAACAGTGAAGAAGATCACGCTCTAAGGCAGATTTTCTCCATTTCAAATGTATGCTCTCATCCTATAGTGCTGCACTCTCCCTCTCTAAACATTCATATTTCAAGATCCTCATCTCTCAGGCCTCTAATCCCCAGCGTCTCTTGACTACTTTTAACTCTCTCCTTCGCTCACCCCCTCCTCATCTCCCCTCCTTCCTCTCTGGCCTTGACTTTGCTACCTACTTTACATCTAAAATTGATTCCATACATCAGGACATCATACCCAACCAGTGCCCCAGCTCTCCACTTCCTCCTTTCCCAGATAACCCCTCCCCATCAACTTTACCAACTCTAACATCCTTCTCCCCTGTATCTGGAGAGGAAGTCATGGCCCTCATCCGTTCCTCCCCCCTTCCACCTCCTCCCTTGATCCTATCTCCTGCCTCCTCCGCTTCCTCTCTCCTTCTGCCTGCTCTCATCTTGCCCACCTCATTAACCTCTCCCTCTCATCAGGCACTGTTCCTTCTGCATTCAAGCATGCCCTTGTCTCCCCCATTCTTAAAAAACCTACCCTTGATCTTAACCTTCTTTCTAACTACCGACCCATTTCTCTCCTCCCTTTTGCCTCCAAACTCCTTGAGCGGATTGTCTACAAATGCCTTACCGCTTTTCTTTCCTCCCACTCCCTCCTTGACCCTTTTCAGTCTGGCTTCCATTCTCTCCACTCCACTGAAACTGCCCTCATGAAAGTCAGCAGCAACCTCCTTGCTGCCAAATCAAAGGGCCACTACTCTCTTCTCATTCTCCTTGATCTCTCTGCTGCTTTTGACACTGTGGATCACCCTCTCCTGCTGCATATCCTTCACTCCCTTGGTCTATGTGCCCTCTCCTGGCTGTCATCCTACCTCTCTGACTGATCTCTCTCCGTTTCCTCTCATGACTCCTCTCCCCCCCCAAGCCTCTTACAGTAGGTGTTCCTCAAGATTCTGTTCTTGGACCTCTCCTATTCTCCCTCTATACTTCCTCTCTAGGTGAACTCATCAGCTCTTTTGACCTCCATTATCATCTCTATGCTGATGATACTCAGATCTACCTTTCCTCCCCTGATCTCTCCCCCTCTCTTCTGACTCGTATCTCCAACTGTCATTCTGCTATCTCTTCCTGGATGTCCCAGCGATTTCTTAAACTTAATATGGCTAAGACAGAGCTGATTATCTTCCCACCCTCCCACATAACCTCACCTCCCACTATTTCTTTATCAATTGATGGAATAACTATCTCATCTAGTCCCAAGGTGCGCTATCTTGGAGCTATCCTGGACTCATCCCTCTCCTTCAAACCACATATCCAGAACCTCTCACAGTCCTGTCGTTTCCATCTCAAAAAGATTTCTAAGATCAGACCTTATCTCACCCAGGATGCTACAAAAACCCTAATACACTCACTGGTCATCTCCAGATTGGACTACTGTAACCTCCTCCTATCTGGCCTCCCCAAATCCCATCTCTCTCCTCTCCAGTCCATCCTTAATGCTGCTGCACGGCTTATCTTCCTCTCCAAACACTCTACATCTGCCTCCCCTCTCCTACAAGCCCTCCACTGGCTCCCCTTCCCTTTTAGAACCCAATTTAAGGTTCTCACGCTTGCTTACAAAGCCCTCACCCAATCTTCTCCCATATACATCTCTGATCTCATCTCCCTTCACTCTCCTCTCCGCTCTCTTCGTTCAACGAATGCACGCCGCCTTTCATGCCAGCTGATTACTTCCTCCCACTCCCGCCTCCAAAATTTTGCCCACACTGCTCCCCACCTCTGGAACTCTCTCCCTCTCCCCATCAGACTCTCCACCACTGTGCAATCATTCAAACGGGCTCTCAAGACCCACTACTTCATCAAAGCCTTCGAGCTATCATTCTAACTCCCCGCTACATGCTCCTTCCTCCTCATCTACCCCATCTGTATCACCCCTGTTTGTCTTCCCCTCCCTTTTAGAATGTAAGCTCTTATGAGCAGGGCTCTCTACCCTCTTGTGCTTCTCCCTACTTTAGTTTCATCTACTTCTTACTCACTACTAGGGCACCTAACACTTGGTTGCTTATGTTCTGTTGCTTATCTGGGTGTTATGGTCACTAATGTAGCAATATATATTATCCATGTCCTGGTCCTGTATTGTATTGTTCCGTAAGTCACTTGTCTACAACTTGTTTATGTACTTTGTAAGGCGATGCGGAACATTTGTGGTGCCATATAAATAAATGATAATAATAATAATTATAAACAGTGATACTCAGCCAGCCTGATTCAAAACTGGAAAAGAGGAAGATTGCTCCTCTTCCAGACTATTTATAATGAATAACAGGGGCCTTGCCTCTTATTACTACCAAAGGCTACTATTTTGATGGCACAATCCTGGCTATGCCCCCCCTTCCTCTCCTTTAACCCCTGGTGAACTAGCAATATTCCATCACTAAACAGGGTGCTTATCTTTCCTCAAACTTATTCAAGTATTCAGATCTATGTATCTCAATTGGTACTTGAAACAGTAGAGAATTTTATGATGCTTGCATATAAATAATCGTGTAAGTGTTTAATGTGTTATGCATGAGGACACGCATGATTTAGCGGGGAGGCATGTGGTACCCCTAATTCTGGGAGTACCACCTCTGAGCCCTATTAAGGTTGAAGTGCCCCTGTATTTGAGGACTATATAAATGTATTGTATTTGTGCCCTGATTCTCCCCAGCTTGCAATTGTATGTCTCACTGTGTGCCAGACACTGTGCCCTGATTCCCCCCAGCTTGCAGACTTTTCCCTCTGCTTTGAACTATTAATAATGGTGGGGCGCGAGGCAAGGACCTCCCCAACGGGTTTGAGAGGAAAAGCCCAGCATGTCCTCGAGCCCAGTTGCAGTGTACAGCACGGGACCCCGGCGGGAAGGACAGCCGGCTCGTTTATACCTGGAGGAAGGCGATATAATGGGCTACAGGACTGACAGTTGTATTATATGGACTGATACAATACAATCAGAGTATTATATGGACTGAACACCAACACCTCATTATGGTGCAGCTAACTCTTTATCTATAAGATCAGTGTAGTCTTTGTTTAAATATTTACCATACCTGACTTTTGTATCAAAGGATACAATATGAACATGCCAATCCAATTTATTCCTTAATTACTTCACATATTATACCTAAAGTTCTAGGTGTGAATCGGAATAACACTCAGATATATTTATGAGTGCAACTGAAAGTTAGGGATCACCAATACAACAGTGACACCTAGTGGTATTCAGCATGTCCATACAGACACACGATCTTGTTACCAATTTTGCAACACTTTTTATAATCAGGACACTGTTACCAGATAGATACTAGTGTATCATAATAAATGTAAACAGTCTTCCTGCAATACAATCTTAAAGTTTCTCAAATAGATGCCCACTATATATGTACCATCAGAGTTTAAAGCAGACATACATTAATTCTGTGGATTTAGGTATAACCAACCAATAAAATGTATTATAAGAGAATCTAAATTGAGATCACATGAAACCAACATTTATTTAATAGGTTTTTATTTTCATAACATGTTATCACTTTTATATTTCACTTCAGGAATTCGATTTTAAATAAATCAAATAAAGGTTATATTTTATACTTAAGTGCGCCAACCAAGAGGACATTTCTTTTTCTTTTTTTGTTGTGACAATGCACCAGAGAGTGCCTGAGCTCAGCCCAATACTTACCTGCGGCTACTGCCTTGTTGCCCTATAAACTATTATCCTATAGTTTATACTAGTCACCCCGCAACCTTATCCACCAGAGTAACGGCAGGCGATTAACGTGGTGATACTAAACTCGCTGCACAGGGAGCATGCCCTTATTGAACTCAGTAAGACAGTATCAGCGCAATCATATTGAGGTTCAGTGAAGAAATCCTTTCACTTATTCTGCAAAGCAATCTACCTACTAGACAGTGTTCTTCTCGACACAGCTTTAGCACTGTGACCTATGCACTGAGGATTTTGGAAATAATTAGCCACAGCAGGGGCATATCTACCCATTGGCCAGGATGGCACTGGCCAGGGGCGCCGACCAAAGGGGTTGCGCTGTCCGGCAGTGCCACCAGTAGCCAAGGGGTGGACAAGTCCCCCGGGCCCACAGGTGTAGGGCAGACCACAGTGATAGCGGTCTGCCCTACACAGTTTACAAACACACAGCTGCCAGCGGCGGCTGTGTGTTTGCAATAGCAGCCAGCCAATGAGAGTCAGACAGACTCTCATTAGCTGCTGCATCGTCCATGGAGGGAGCCGGCTGGAGCTCACTAATGAGCTCCGTGTGCCAGCTCCTCCAGCAGCATGTGATGGGGAAACGTCATATGTCAATGACGTCTCTCCCATGCAGGAGAAGAGCGGCCGGGACTCAGAGTGGACAGCGGTGGTTGCGTCAGGAGCGGGGATCAGGAAAGTTGAAATTTTTTTGGTTCTTTGTGTGTGTAAGCCTGACACTACAGTGAGGGCACTGAAATAGGGGTGGCCACTACTGGGAGCACTTTATGGGGGGTGCCTGCTACTGGGGAGCTCTGTATAGGAGTGGCCACTACTGGGGGCAATTTGGGGAGTGTGTGGCCACTACTGGAGGCACTGTATAGGGGTTACCAATACTGGGTGCAATTTAGGGGAGTGGCCACTACTGGGGGCACTGTATAGGGGGGGACTACTACTGGGGGGCACTGTATGGGGGGACTACTACTGGGGGCACTGTATAGGGGTGGCTACTACTGGGGGCACTGTATAGGGGGGGCTACTGCTGGGGACAATGCAGCATAGGGGGGATTACTACTGGGGGATTACTATTGGGGGCACTGCATAGGGGGGTGGGGGGTGCCAGTCCATTACATTGCCAGGGGCACTTGGATCACTAGATACTCCCCTGAGCCACAGTATTGACAGTGCAGAAAGGATTTCCATGAATAACTTTATTAACAGTGTAAAATGGAATCAGTCGGAGCCTCAATAAATGAGCAGACTTCTGAGGAGAGGCAGGAAAGTGCAGCCGAGACAGTAACAGGATTTAACAAGTTTATTGTCTCAAGTTTCTTGGTTATTCTCCTAATTTTATAGACTCATTGAAACAACGATTGTGCACCAACATTACAGTAACAGCTGGCCAGCAATTTATAAACTATATGCTAGTATATTGACTGTCTTTGTTATTTAAAATATTTACTATGTTATACCCTGCTTAGTCGTGTTATGTTATAACCCGTTCAGTTCACAGATACCCTGACACGGCGATTGAGCAGTCCTGGGTTCTGGAGAAATAAAATACCACCTGTTTTATGTGGCATTATTCTCAATTGTATTGTTGACATACAGCCAGGTGCATAAATATTGGGACATTGACAGAATTTTCATATTTTGGCCTCTATTCACCACCACAATGGCTTTGAAGTGAAACAAACAAGATGTGCTTTACCTGCAGACTTTCAGATTTAATTTGAGGGTAATTACATCCAAATCAGGTGAACGGTGTAGGAATTACAACGGTTTCATTCTATAATGAATTTCCAATCGACACCTTAGAAAACAGATACATTGATCTGGTCATTAACTGCCCAAATGTTATTCTTCATAACTAATTTATGTTAATAAAAGACACGGCTCTGACAAATGTAATATACAATACAATACTGTGCTTGATTATAGCTATTGTTAGAGGAACTCACAACTCTCCAGGGTCAGAGTGGGACAATGATAGGGAGCAGCTACTGGGACCAACTCTCAGGTGACTCTGAGCAGGAGGTAAACTGCATCCGAAAAGTATTCAAAACGCTTCACTTTTTCTACATTTTGTTATGTTACAGCCTTATTCTCAGAATGGAATAAATTCATTTTTGTCCTCAAAATTCTACACATAATACCCCATAATGATAATGTGTAAAATGTTTTTTTGAGATTTTCACAAATTTTATGAAAAAAAACCACTAAGAAATCACATGTACATAAGTATTCACGACTTTTGCCATGAAGCTCAAAATTGGGCTCAGGTACATCCTGTTTCCACTAATCATCTTTGAGATGTTCATACAGCTTAATTGGAGTCCAACTGTGGTAAATTCAGTTGATTGGACATGAAAAGGCATACACCTGTCTATATAAGGTCCCACACTTGACACTGCATGTCAGAGCACAAACCAAGCAAGAAGTCCAAGGAATTGTCCATAGACCTCCGTGACAGGATTGTGTCAAGGCACAAATCTGGTGAAGGGTACAGAAAAATATATTTGAAGGTCCCAATGAGCACAGTGGCCTCCATCATCCGTAAATGGAAGAAGTTCGGAACCACCAGGACTCTTCCTAGAGTTGGCCGGCCATCTAAACTGAGCAATCGGAGGAGAAGGGCCATAGTCAGGGAGGTGGCCAAGAACCTGATGGTCACTCTGTCAGAGATACAGAATTCCTCTGTGGAGAGAGGAGAACATTCCAGAAGGACAACCATCTCTGCAGCAATCCACCAATCACACCTATATGGTAGAGTGGCCAGACGGAAGTCACTCCTTAGTAAAAAGCACATGGCAGCCCACCTGGAGTTTGCCAAAATGCACCTGAAGGACTCTCAGACCATGAGAGACAAAGATTGAACTCTTTGGCATGAATGCCAGGCATTATATTTGAAGGAAACCAGGCACCGCTCAACACCAGGCAAACACCATCCCTACAGTGAAGCATGGTGGTGGTAGCATCATGCTGTGGGGTTGTTTTTCAGTGGCAGGAACTGGGAAACTCGTCAGGATAGAGGGAAAGATTAATGCAGCAATGTACAGAGACATCCTAGATGAAAACCTGCTCCAGAGCGCTCTTGACTTCAGACTGGGGCAACGGTTTATCTTTCAGCAGGACGACAACCCTAAGCACACAGAGTGGCCTAGCCAGAGCCCAGACTTGAAAAAGATTGAACATATCTGGAGAGATCTGAAAATGGCTGTGCACCGACGTCTCCCATCCAATCTGATGGAGCTTGAGAGGTGCTGCAAAGAGGAATGGGCAAAACTGCCCAAAGATAGGTGTGCCAAGCTTGTGGCATCATATTCAAAAAGACTTGAGGCTGTAAATGCTGCCAAAGGTGCATCAACAAAATATTGAGCAAAGGTTGTGAATACTTATGTACATGTGATTTCTTAGTTGTTTTTTTTATTAAATTTGCAAAAATCTCAAAAAAACTTTTTACACGTTGTCATTATGGGGTATTGTGTGTAGAAGTTTAAGGACAAAAATGAATTTATTCCATTTTGGAATAAGACTGTAACATAACAAAATGTGGAAAAAGTGAAGCGTTGTGAATACTTTCCGAATGCAGTGTAACTGATGTCACTGGGCTTGACCCTCCTCTTTTGAAAATAACCAAACACAGGAGGTTACTCTCCAGTATTAATAGACAGATTAATTTGACTAAGAAGCAAACAATCAAATAATTTAAAGGGCAGACACATTCCTGAACTCATATTCATTATCCCTAGTCTTGGTTACATGTCAATCATGACTTATTTTATATCTAATAGAGCAGGAAGTTCAATGGGGCTAGCAGTGGATGAGACCCTACCACAAGAGTCTCGTCGCAAGATAATCGCGACCATCGCTAGGCCGCCCGCTAAAGCTGTGAATGGTCACCCACAGCTTAGCGAGCGGCCTGGAGGCAGGGGGGTAAAAAAAATGCCCTGATTCAGAGCAAGCGCTCACAAAGAGCATCCGGCTCTGAGTCGGGGCCATAGTACGGTAAGCACTATAGGAATTTTGGTGGAACAACTTTCTTTACTGATGATGATCGTCTGTTCTGTATAAAGTGACAGAGCAGAATTTAACATTACACATCTATAGGTCATTCTGTGAGGCAGTTTACAGCACAACTGACTGGGGTCACAATGCAGGATCCCTAGTGGCCAGCTTGCCGAAGAAGAGAGCTCACTGATCAACGATCAGAGGACCCCCAGCTGCAGGTGTTTGCTTGTCATCTATTTAGATCCCAAAGCTGACCACAGGGGGCCGACTTCCGTCTCTGCCTGTCAGATTGGAACAGGAGTCGGGGAACCAGGGGGAACCCTGCTTAACATCATCTCCAGATGGCATTGTTAGAGCAGGGCTCCCACCTGGTATTTTTTTCACAATTCCTCCTTAGTACATTTCAAGCAGAATGCTTGCTAAAGAAAGCAAATTAAAAGGCTTTGGAGTAGTTTTTCACAAAAACTACTCCAATTGCCCTTTAATACATTTCATTGAAACTAAAATAATGTGATGAGGGAGTGAAAACAACCCTTTTAACACTCTTAAAAAAAAGATTGATAAAAAAAGCCCACAGTAATGATTTCATTCTACTCTCTCTATAAAGATGAGTACTATAAAATAGTTACTCACAAGTGTTACAAATTCCGCTTGTACTGAGAGGAAAAAGCCGGTGGGATGATGGGAATTGCCCAGGCATGATATCCAGAGTAATGGATGACTCACTGTGGCTGATCCAGGGCTTTGGTATACCATTCCTCAGAGGTCTCGCAGACCAAGCTGTATTATGTGGTAGAAGCCGGTGGAGTGATGGTTGATACTAAGCTGTGATCAGATTACTCACTGCGGTATTACAAGGTGGTGACAGATTGTGGTGTATAATAGGATTACATGCATCTGATTGCTTAGGGTTAGCGCTTATTGTCAATGATTAGTCTATTTGCACCTTATGGATTGTGGCTCAGCAGGTGGTAACATCAGTAAATATATCCACAGATAAGAGAATCCACTGATGAAGAAACTAACGTGTTTCTCCATCTTAGTAACTGGTAATTTCTCATAAATTGTGTTCCATTGCTAAATCTGGGCACAATCCGTCAGAGACTCTGCACCTTGTTCAGCGTCCTTTTAGTTTCATCCAGCAACTGGCAGGGACTCTGCATGTCCAGGCTCTATAGCCATTCCTGCTTGTACAGTCACTGCTAGGCCCCAATCGGGCTCCATCATACACAGAGGATGGTGGTCACAATGGGGGCTGTTAGGTGTGGTGCTGGCTCCTGAGGTCTCTGTGGTCACATTTGGTGGTCTTTGATTCAGGGACAGTATGAACATAATGGGGCAGATGTATGAAGCTCTGGGAAGTGATAAAGTGAAGAGTGATAAATGACCAACTAATCAGCTCAAAACTGTCATGTTACAGGCTGTGTTTGAAAAATGACAGTTGGGAGCTGATTGGTTGGTCATTTATCACTCTTCACTTTGGTTGTTTTATCACTCTCTACTTTATCATTTCCCAGAGTTTCATACATCTGGCCCAATGTGCGCAAACTGCACATTGAAGAGAGGAAAAATAAAAAGCACCAGGTTCCTAGTATAGATGGGAAACCTAAAGGGTTCTTGTTATTCATACCTGGCCTGTGTTTGCTAAGCACCTATGGTGGTTATTCTTCCAGTGTTAACATGCTGCACAAAGTTTATTCTCAGCAGTGCTTATGGGCATTTCATAGTAATGTGCTTGGCACACAAACACAAATGTTAGGCATACTTTCAGCACTTTGGGGACAATTCAGTTGCCAAGATGACCGTATGCGCCCATTTTTTCCATTTACAGTAGTGCCACATTGCAAGTTTTCCCTCACACCTCTCAAACTTGCAATGCCGGGGGTGCAATGTACTGTTCCAGAATGGTACATTGCGTTGAATTGAATTCCCCCCTTTAAGTGTACTAGTCAGCACAGTTCACTGGGACAATGTTCTGCAGGGCCGGATTATAGGGAGGGTGACAGAGGCGGATATCCTGAGGCCCCCACACTCTCTCCCCGCCGGCCCCTTCCCGAAGATGAACAGGTTTTTTTTTATCGGAGCCGCCTGCAGCGGTCCGCGATTAAGCTCCGCCCCTCTTGCCATTTGGCTCCGCCCCCCTCTGCTGCTGCTGGCCTGCTGCCTCTGAACTTGGTAAGAAATAATGTTTATATGTATATGTGTGTCTGTGTGTGTCTATATGTATATATGTGTGTCATATATACTGAATATATATATATATATCTACATATATATATATATATATATATATATATATATATATATATATATATATATGAAAAGGGGGATTGAAAAGACATGCGCCTAATAGTGTAGTATATTTGATAAAGTGATAATTGGTGCTCAAAAATGAATGTGCGTACCAAAGGAAAGAACTTTAAAGCTTATCTGGGTTCCGATGGTATAGTTCAAATATGGGTGGGTAAATGGGATGTCATCTACTGGAACACCTTTGAGGGAGGCTCATTCAGGCCGGGAAAAAGAGAAAGTAATATAGCGTAGTATGTTTTTATATAGAAGTAGTGAGAGGACTACAAATAGCTGCGTACCATATTTTGCAGTAAAACAAGCATGTAGTAAATGTCACCAAAGTATCTCCCAATATTCTTTTTCCTCATCAATGTGCCTTGGAGGAGTAGAAACTGTGCACAGGCTTTGGGATAGACATATAATAGGTCCCCGTCAGTGCGTTTTATCAAAAGATTTATTTAACATCAGGAAACAGTTTAAAAGGGGATACAGCAAATGGGGAAAAAAGTAAATAAATATATGCTTATCTTTCAAAATGGTACCCAGTCCTCATGGATATGAGTGTCCACTATCTAGAGAGCCTGGGTCAGGGTGCCTCAACGCATTTCGTCCAGCATGGACTTCTTCAGGAGTATATATATATATATATAATGTGTGTGTCTATATATATATATATGTATATATATATATATATACACACATCAGGCAGACATGTGTATGTATGTGTCTATATATATATATATATATATATATATACACATGTGTGTATATATATATACATACACACACATCAGGCAGGCAGCCCGATGTATGTGTGTGTATATATACAGTCAGGTGCATAAATATTGGGACATTGACAGAATTTTCAGATATTGGGCTCTATTCACCACCACAATGGTTTTGAAATGAAACAACAAGATGTACTTTAACTGCAGACTTTCAGATTTAATTTGAGGGTAAATACATCCAAATCAGGTGAACGGTGTAGGAATTACAACAGTTTCAATATGTGCCTCCCACTTTTTAAGGGGCCAAAAGTAATGGGACTATCAACTCAAAAGCTATTTCATGGACAGGAGTGGGCTGTTCCCTCGTTATTTCATTATCAATTAAGCAGGTTAAAGGTCTGGAGTTGATTCTAGGTGTAACATTTGCATTTGGAATCAGTTGCTGTCGACTCTCAATATGAGATCCAAAGAGCTGTCACTATCAGTGAAGCAAGCCATCATTAGGCTGAAAAATTAAAACAAACCCATCAGAGAGATAGCAAAAACATTAGGTGTGGCCAAATCAACTGTTTGGAACATTCTTAAAAAGAAAGAATGCACCGGAGAGCTCAGCAACACCAAAAGACTCGGAAGACCACGGAAAACAACTGTGGTGGATGACAGAAGAATTATTTCCCTAGTGAAGAAAAACCCCTTAACAACAGTTGGCCAAATCAAGAACACTCTCCAGGAGGTAGATGTTTATGTGTCAAAGTCAACAATCAAGAGAAGACTTCACAAGAGTGAATAGAGAGGGTTCACCACAAGATGTAAACCATTGGTGAGCCACAAAAACAGGAAGACCAGATTAGAGTTTGCCAAACAACATCTAAAAAAGCCATTACAGTTCTGCAACAACATCCTATGGACAGATGAGACAAAGATCAACTTGTACCAGAGTGATGGGAAGAGAAGAGTATGGAGAAGGAAAGGAACTGCTCGTGATCCAAAACATACCACCTCATCAGTGAAGCATGGTGGTGGTAGTGTCATGGCGTGGGCATGTATGGCTGCCAATGGAACTGGTTCCCTTGTATTTATTGATGATGTGACTGCTGACAAAAGCAGCAGAATGAATTCTGAAGTGTTTCAGGCACTATTATATGCTCATATTCAGTCAAATGCTTCAGAACTCATTGGACGGCGCTTCACAGTGCAGATGGACAGTGACCCGAAGCATACTGCAAAAGCAACCAAAGAGTTTTTTAAGGCTAAAAAGTGGAATGTTATGCAATGGCCAAGTCAATCCCGTGACCTGAATGCGATTGAGCATACATTTCACTTGATGAAGACAAAACTGAAGGGAAAATGCCCCAAGAACAAGCAGGAACTGAAGACATCTGCAGTAGAGGCCTGGCAGAGCATCACCAGGGATGAAACCCAGCGTCTGGTGATGTCTATGCATTCCAGACTTCAGGCTGCAATTGCCTGCAAAGGATTTGCAACAAAGTATTAAAAAGTAAAAGTTAGATTTAGGATTGTTTAGTTTGTCCCATTACTTTTGGCCCCTTAAAAATGGGAGGCCCATATAGAAACCGTTGTAATTCCTACACCGTTCACCTGATTTGGATGTAATTACCCTCAAATTAAATCTGGAAGTCTGCAGTTAAATCACATCTTGTTTGTTTCATTTCAAAGCCATTGTGGTGGTGAGTAGAGGCCAAAATATGAAAATTATGTCAATGTCCCAATTTTTATGGACCTGACTATATATATATATATATATATATATATATATTTATATATATAAAAAACACATTTATTGATATTGATAGGGGCCCACGCACATTTGTTGCCCAGGGGCTCCCACAGACCTTAATCCAGCCCTGATGTTCTTATACATTTGGCGTGGTTATCTAAGGAGCTGATTATTATTTTCAGTCATTATTTTTTTCTTGGAATATTATGTCTAACAAGCGGTATCTTTACCGTAATTTTAATAGGTGGAGGCTGTTACAACACAATATCCATAATTTATCACCATGATTAAGATTAAGTTTTAATTGTATAGTCAGGAACATACATGCATGTTAAGTGGACTGTGGGCCTGATTCAGAGCCGAACGCTCTGACCAGAGCGCTCGCTCTGAATCAGAGCCCTCCTACCTGTTCTTGGAGCGGCCTCATGGATGCTCGCATAGCTGTGGGTTGCCACCCACAGCTATAGCGAGCGTCCATGATGATGGTCGCGATGGTCAAGACCATCGCGACCATCGGGCTTGCAATGAGACCCTGTGGTAGGGTCTCGCTGCTGCAAGCCCTGGAGTGATTTTGGCTCTATCAGAGCCAAAATCACTCCCACTGACATCACTACTGATGTCAGTGGGGCCGGACTCAGTCGGTAGGCGTTCCCATGGGAATGCCTCCGTCTGGCAGCCACGCCCCCGGCACGCCCACCAAAGGGGGCGTGCTGTCACTCACCATCGACATCATGCCCCCTTTGGTGCGAGACCCCGAGCGATGGCTTCCTCCGTCATGCGCATGCGCACTTCGGCACCATCGACCCGCTTGCGAGCATGCAGCACTCACGAGCGGGTCCAAATCAGGCCCAGTAGTCAAAATTCACAGCTTGCAGCTTATGCTTAGATTTCTCTAAGGGTGTAGACTTTATGGTCTATGTTAATAATTTGTTGTATGTGTTAATTACATTGTAATTCCTGTTTAGAATTTTTTTTATTGCATCTTACATCGGGCGAGTGTTTGTTATATGTATTGATAAAATATTGTGAGTTTGATTGTCAGCACTTCTATGTTTGCATGATTTCTGCGCTGGGAGGGTTTTATAGGAACTGCAGTTAGACTTACTATTGGATTTTATTTTGATTTTCCGTGTCTGAATTGTTTGTTTGCTTTATCCCACTGGTCTAATGGAATGCACATTTATATATACATTTTAGTGCTAATGATGTTCAATTAAATAATAATGTCCCAGTATGATGTTGTTAATAAAAGCAAGCTGTAATGTGTTACTAAATCAAGCAGACAAACTTCAACGTCCTGTCCCACCCACTTTAAAGCTAAGGAATCTTATTATGCAGGACAGAAGAGGAAGCCAAGAAGCTGCAATGTAAGCATATCTCCTTGAGAACACACAGGAACATCTGTCCATAAATGGTTCTGTCTGTCGGCACTAAAATTTGGTAACCTACAGGATTCCATCACAGGTTTTTACACATTTCTCCGTCTGAGTCAGTAGAATTGTGAGGCTCTAAGTTTAGCATGGGAAGTTTAGAAATTCCATAAAATCTAATAAGGATAGATATTCACCATTTTACATTACCACCAACCACTAGTCTTTGTTTTACATCATACAAAGGGAGGACCAGCCATGATGGTCTTTCTCATGGCTACTCAACAGTATAACATTAAAATCAGAGAAACCAAACTATGTGGCGATGCTGATGATCTATCCCGGACTACCTGGCCACAATCTGAGGAAGACAATAAGAAAGACCCCTTGGAGGTTTATCACAACCTGGTAATTGATCAGTAATAAGCTACAGTAATTCTCAGAGAAACAAGAAACCATCCAGTTTTTAATAATGTTTTTAACTTAACTTTTTCAAAAGTATGGAAAACCTATTTATCATGAATATTCTAGAAGGAGTGACCATATGTCAGAGAACCTTAATGCTTGGGACTCGTGTGGTGATACCACCCAAACTCTGAGGCAACATCTTCCATAAATTGCATGAAGGCCGCTTGGGAACTGTTAAAATGAAGATTTCATCAACAACTAGAGATGTGCACCGACCCGTGTGTTTTGGTTTTGGATCTGGATCTCTCCTGGTTTTGGATCTGGATTTGTTTCGCCAAAACCTCCCCTCCGTGTTTTGGTTTTGGTTTTGGATCTGGATTTTTTCTTAAAAAATCATAAAAACAGCTAAAATCACATAAAATGGGCCTGTTTTTGTTCTTTCAGTGTTATTAACCTCAATAACATTTATTTCCATTCGTCTCCAGTCAAATTTGACCACCTCACAGCTCACAATATTGATTCTTTTCATTTAGTTAAGGGCCAAAAGGTTGCATCCAGCTACTGTAGCTGGCTCAAAACTGAGTGATAAATAGAGTTGAGGACTGTGCAAAGATGATGGTTGGGGTACCCCTTGAGGATTGAAGAATTGATAATTGATACAGTCACTGACTGAAGGAGAAATTGATAGTTGATAATTGGTGCAACCACTGGCTGAAGTATGAAGAGTTGATACTTGATAATTGGCGCAGTCACTGGCTGAAGTAAGAAGAGTTGATACTTGATAATTGGTGCAGCCACTGGCTGAAGAATTGATAGTTGACGCATCCATTGGCTGAAGTAATAATAGTTGATACTTGATAATTGGTGCAGCCACTGGCTGAAGTAAGAATTGACAGTTGGTAGTTGGCACAGCCACTGGCTGAAGTAAGAATAGTTAATACTTGATAACTGTTGCTGCAACTGGCTAAAGAATTGATAGTTGCCGCAGCCACTGGCTGAAGTAAGAAGAGTTGATACTTGATAATTGGTGCAGCTACTGGCTGATGTAAGAATTGATAGTTAATTGTTGATGCAGCCTCCAGGCTGAGTAGTACTGGAATACAGAGCTATGATTAGGAACCAGTCCTGCAACAGCCTTAAAGGCTTGAACTCTTGGCAAGTTGTGGCTGTTGCAGCCTTGAGGGCTGGTGAGGAGTGACGACAGGTGGCCTTTGGGCCATGAAGCAGGATGCGGCCTTTGGGCCGTGTAGCAGCCTTGAGGTCTGAGAACTCTTGGTGGGATGTGGCCTTTGGGCTGTGCAGCAGGATGTAGTCTTTGAGCCATGTAGCAGCCTTGAGGGCTGAGAACTCTTGGCGGGATGTGGCCTTTGGGCTGTGCAGCAGGATGTGGCCTTTGGGCTGTCGAGCAGCATTGAGGGCTAAGATCCCTTGGCTGAATGTCACTATTGTGCGACTTCTGCTGCAGGGTTGACACCCACCCTTATGTTGTATATATGAAACAGGACATTCACAGTTTAATAAACCAATCACTTCAGTGACAGGGACTGCCAATTGTGGCTGAAATTATTGTTTGTTTGGACCCCACAAAATAAGCTGCCAATGCGCAGTGGACATTGGTAGCAATGATCCCATACACAAACTGGCTTTACAACATAGGTAAGATCAGATGTCGTCATCATCATCATCATCCCCATCAGTGTGTACATCCTCTTCTTCACACAATATTAATTTGTCGCTGCTGGAATCCACCATTACAGACGCTTCTGTAGTTTTTTTGCTTACTTGCTGGTAAAGGTCTTCCTTGTGGAATTTGTAATTCATTTTGATGAACATCATCTTTTCCACATTCTGGGGAAGTAATCTCCTACGCCGATTACTGACAAGGTTCCCGGCTGCGTGGAAAACTGTTTCAGAGTATACACTGGAGGGTGTGCTATCCCTAAAATAATCATCAACCATTCTCTGAATGGTGATCATATCAGACACAGTCACAGTAGACATGTCACTCATTGTAGGCAGTTCTTTCAGACCCAACCAGATGTCAATAGTTCTTGCTGACTGATCTGCCTCACCACCAGCAGTGGGTCTCTTAGGAAAATTGTGTTTTTTCCTGGCAGCTGCAGAAACTGTAGGAGGAGATGATGCCATGTCACTTGTTGCTTGAGCTGACAATTTTTTCACCAACAGCTCTTTGCATCTTTTCAGATTTATGTTTGTCGGAAAGAAAGACACAAAACTTAAACCTAGGATCAAGTTTGGTCACCAAAATATAGTGATCTGATTTCAAGAGAATGACGACCCTTGGATCCTGGCAAAGCAGATGAAGGGCTTGATCTACCAGTCCGACATACCTAGCGGAATCACTCAGTTTCAGTTCCTTCTTCAGTTTTTCCAGCTGCTTTTGCAAAAGTTTGATTAGGGGAATGACCTGACTCAAGCTGGCAGTGTCTAAACTAACTTCACATGTGGCAAGTTCAAAAGGTTTGAGAACCTTGCACAACATGGAAATTATTCTCCACTGCGCTTGACTAAGGTGCTTTCCCAATCCTCTCCCTATGTCATAGGCCGTAGTGTAGGCTTGGATGGCCATTTACTGCTCCTCCATCTGCTGAAGCATATAGAGGGTAGAATTCCACCTAGTTATTACCTCTTGCTTCAGCTGATGGCAGGGCAAATTTAACAGTTCTTGCTGGTTCTGCAGTCTTCGACACGCAGTTGCTGAAAGTCAAAAATGTCCAGAAATCTTACGGGCCACTGAGAACATCTCCTGCACGCCCCTGTAATTTTTTTTAAAATGTTGTACCACCAAATTAATTGTGTGAGCAAAACATGGGATGTGTTCGAATTTGCCCAGATGTAATGCTCGCACAATATTGCTGGCATTGTCAGATATCACAAATCCCGAGGAGAGTCCAAGTGGGGTAAGCTATTTTGCAATGATTTCCATGAGTTTTTCTAAGGTTCTCAGCTGTATTTAGAAATTTGACATACATCAATACAAACAATGTATAAATAAAAACATGACATAAAAAAACAGCATAAATGAAATATATATGTTGACAATCGTTAGTAGATTGTAAACTGCAAAACAAATGTCCAAAAGGTTTTAAAAAATAATTCACCTGTTAATATGAGTAATGTGTTGAATATCTCCAGTGAATTGGCTCTCAGATATTCTGAGATATTCGACAGATGATAGAGTCTTGTATGAATATATGTATATATATATATATATATATCTTGGTATTGAGACAAAGAAGTGGAACAACTGTGGAGATATAAATGTCAATAGTTCCAATATTGGATGTATGGATAAATCTCTTAATATTAGAACAGAGAGGTAAAACAACTGTGGAGATATAGATGTCAAATCTATACGAGTGGAAAAAATGGATAATGGTGACAGCACAGTAATTGTATAATACAGAGTCTTACCCGCTATTAGACCGTGCAGTGCGGGTACTGTGCGGCGTGGGGGAATCGGCTGTCCGTGCACTTGAAGATCCCGGCCGGGATAGAATGAGGTTCCCTTATGTGGTGTAGCTGGATGTCTGATCGGCGACTGGAGTAAGTAAGAGCCGCTCCGATGAATCCGACATCTCGCTGGTTATATGTTGGTTTCTAGATACCATTGATTCTATTTATGTAATAAATTTTTAATGCTATCGCTTCATTAAATGTGACCCCATTATCTATTTACATTATTTATGCCATTGGGTTTATTTCATTACATATATCAATTAGCGCTCCCACATTACCATATTCTTAGTCTCTTGTCTTTTGGGGTTTGCCTATCCGTACAGTGGTGAACTGCTTATTGTTATTGTCCTTTCCCAGTTCTCTCTAGAGCGCCTGATCTTTGTGTTTGTTCTCAGCTGTATTTATTTTATCTATTTATTAACAGTTTCTTATATAGCGCAGCATATTCCGTTGCGCTTTACAATTGGAAACATTTATAGAACAAAGCTGGGTAATAACAGTCAGATATATAGGTAGGAAGGCCCTGCTCGCAATCTATAGGGAAATAGGCATTGATATACAAGGATAGGTGCTATATATTGCAATTTGGTCCAGCCAGAATGTAGAGTTCCTTGGTAGGCTGTATGATCCAGTCACACAGGAATGGCAGCTAAATGTCAGGAGGATGTGAAAGAAAGACAATGTGTGAGGTTATGTGTAGACTGTGAAAGGGGATGTAATTAGATATGGAAGCTATGAAGGTTATGTGGGCAGTTCTGGAATCTGATAAGCTTGTCTGAAGAGGTGAATTTTCAGGGAACGCTTAAAGGATTGGAGACTAGAGGAAAGTCTAATTGTGTGTGGTAAGGCATTCCATAGAATGGATGCAGCCCAAAGAAAGTCCTGCAACCATGACTGGGAGCAAGTAATGCATGGGGATGAGAGATGCAGATCTTGTTCTGAGCGGAGAGGTCAGGTTGGGAGATATTTTGAGATGAGTGAAGAGATGTAGGTTGGTGTGGTTTGGTTAATGGCTTTATGTGTAAGTAAAAGTATTTTGTATTGAATATGGTAGAAAACCGTCAACCAATGGAGGGACTGACAGAGCGAGGCAGCAGACGATGCACGTTTGGCAAGAAAGATAAGCTTCACAGCTACATTCATAATGGATTGTAATGGCAATAGCCTGTTTTTGGGAAGACCAGTAAGGAGACTATTGCAATAGTCAATGCGGGAAATGAGTGCATGGAATAGAGTTTTTGCAGTGTCATTATGCGCTGATTGGGGCACTGCTGACTGTCTTTTTGCATAGATGACAAACATTTGTATAGTTTATTGAACTGCCAACCTGTCTGCCACTGCAGTGCCTCTCTTATTTCCTAGATGTGCCAAGTTTCAAGTTGAACTGCCACAGTGCTAAATCTGTGTGGTTGCTGAATGCTGAAAAATTCCAGATATCTTTCAGGCCAAAGTCAGCTTCTCTCAGTACTGTTTGCCAACATTTATCAATGGAATGGTTAGCATTACTGCCTCACAGCACTGAGATTTATGGGTTCCATTCCCACCAAAGCCCTAAATATGTGGAGTTTGTATGTTGTCCCTGTGCTTGTGTGGGTTTCCTCCAGTTGCTTCGGTTTCCTCATACATTCTAAAAATATACTGGTAAGTTAATTTGCTCCCAACAAAAAGTAGCCCTAGTGTGTATCTGTGTGCATGTACATGTGGTAGGGACCATGGATTGTAAGCTTTTCTAGGACTGATGTGAATAGCTAAATATGCTTTGCAAGGAAGTCGCTAGTGGGTCCATACTACCCCCCCCTCCTCCCTCATATATTTTGGTTCGGAATCAAAAATAAAATAGAGTGAACTAATTAATCAACCCTTCCTTCCTTTATCTGCCTTCCACCACTACTTACAGTTCCTACTCCTCCCTCGGCCCTCTGAACAAGTTCTTGATTAATGAATACATTCTTGGTTTCTTTCTATGGGGTTGTATAGTTTATTAAACTGCCATCCTGTTTGCCACTGCAGTGCCACTCTGTTTCCTAGATGTGCCATGTTGGAAGTTGAACTTCCACATATTTGTGCCACCCACTGCTGTCACTTAGCTTAGTCAGCCAGCTAGCTTGGTGTTACCTTTTGGCCTAAGCTGGATGAAAATAATATTGTGAGCTGTAAGGTGTCAAAATTGACTGGAAATGAGTGGAAATTAATGTTTGGAGGTTAATAATACTCTTGGAATGGGACTTCCGGTGGGTGGTGCATCAAGGTGGCCACGTTTTAGCTGAGCTGTGCTCACCCAGCTCCATACAAGGACACCCGAGAAACATCGAGTGGTGACTGGTAATTGGAGCCTTTATCCCCGGAATCTGACCCAGAGAGGGGTCAAAGCACGGTGAACAAGCGGTGGACAAACCCGCATGTATGATCCCGGCGAGGAAGCCAAGGCGCCTGGGACGAGAGGATGGAAGCTATAGAGGGGCTACCACATGGTGGATGGCTTGGAAGAGACACGGCTAAGCAAATTGGTGGTATCAGCCCAGACTATCCCCACTCTTGGAACTATACCTTTGGAGTTCGACTAAGAGAGGGGTAAATACACGGCCTCTGTGTGTGTGGACGCGCTAAAGGATGCGATATAAGGAAAACAGCCTGCTCTGAAGCATTGCCTCCAGGCCCCCTGTTGCCACCCACATACCTGCTACAGAGGAGTTGCTCCGGGAGTTGGCTGGCTGTGGAGACGCGGACAGCGGAGGTTAAGGTGCACAGGGCACGGAGAGTCTGTCTCCGGCAACACAGCACATTCCCTCGCCCATTTCACCTTGTATCTGTGCTGGCGGCCACCGATTCCTAAAGGGACACTAGCTGCTTATCCGGAGATGCAGGTTACATGCTAAGGTGTTAGAGCTTGCCATTTGTGCTGGCTCATTGATGCCTTATTTTGCTTGAGGGCTGCCATGGTGATCCCCACCTGGAGAGTTGAACGGAGTGTGGCGTGAGGCCCAAAGAGAGGATTGGGATACAAAGAAGGGACGACAGGCCTAAGCTGGAGAGGGCCCCAGGAATAAAACCTTTCACAAGTGAATGTGGCAGTATTAGCCACAAGGGCTAGACGGAAGCTGGTGCCCTTGAAACTTGGAATAGGGATCCGAGGATAAAGAGACAGACAACTTATCCAGAGAAAGGTAGTCCTGACGATATCCAGGATGCTCGGATCATCCCAAGTTGGGGCACCAGATATTACTGGCAACGCAGACCGGTGGTGAGATCTACCTTAAACTGATTTCTGTTTTTTCCTTGGGGTGGGGAGAGTTGACTGAGGGGGGCTTTTGAGCAGGGCTCAGATAAGGGACATTGGGACTGTATCAAGGAGATATCGTTTTATTCATGGCGAAGAGGAATGGTTGAGGAGATGGAGGGGAAGAGAGGAAAATATATATGAGCTAATCTTGAAAACAGAAGGTACAGGCCTGATAGGGGGGACATTGGGAATATGACAAGGATAAGGCTGTGATAAAGCATAGAGCCAATACCAAGGGTGGGTATGGAAATTGGATGGAGGTTCTAAGGACACGGTATTTGGAGTATGGTACACAGAAATTTGATATCACCGTTGGTTGAAAAAACTGTTTTAGAATAAGTATCTGTGTGAATACTAAAAGGCAAAATATGGAAATTTGACTTTATTGTTGTTTGGGAAAACGTTGTTTTAGAACAAGTATTTATGTGAGAACAAGAAGGGGATATATGAAAATCCGATATTATTAGTAGTAGGATAAATTGTTTCAGAATAAGCACCTCTGTGAACACAAAAAAGGGGATTGTTTTCTTTTTTTGATTTATTTATACTCATGTTTAAATAAGGGTTTCACATTGCTGAAAAATAGGAATAGATATTGATTTTTTTCTTCTTTAGTTATCTAAATAGGTAATGGATAAATTTGTGTCTAAAACACAGCATAAGCGACTTTCAAACCCAACTGATATTGGCAATATGGGTAGGAATAGGACCACAGCCCCCAGACAGGCCCCTTCTTCCCCAAGCTCCTCTCAGCAAAAAGGGGAGACAACCGTGAGTGGATCCCCTATAAACAGGGAACCCTCTGCCTCAACCAGTGAAATGGCAAGGGAGATTTCTAAAATCTTATTACCTATGATGGATCAGAAACTGGAAGAAAAGTTAGATATGAAATTAGAACCCCTTAAGAAATTGGTTGAGACTGCTTTAACAAAATTAGAAGATCAAGTAAATAGGATAATTGAAGCAGAACAAAGGATCAGTGAAGCTGAGGATACTATATTATCAATACGTAATACTGTGGAAACACAGTCTTATCAATTACAGCAATTTGCGGAGAAGTTGGACGACTTAGAGAATAGGAGCCGTCGAAACAACCTCCAGTTTATAGGGATCCCAGAAGAAGTGGCAGGCAGAGAATTGTCTGATTATATTGAGCAACGGATATTGAAAGAGCTGAACCTCTCAGAGGATCGTAGCAATCTCAAAATAGAGAGGGCTCATCGAATAGGAACCAGGAGAACAGGGAAAGATGGAATAAAATCACGCCCAGTGTTGGTTAGCTTTCTAGATTTCAGGATAAAAGAAAATATTTTGTCAGTATACAGACAACAGGGACAGCTGAGATTTGAAGGCCAGATGATCTTGATATTTCAAGATTATTCAGCAATAGTTTCACAGAAAAGAAAAGAATTTGTCCCAATCTGCCGATACTTAGTGGAACATCAAATAAGATTTGCTATCTTATATCCGGCAAAACTAAGGGTGATAGAGAGTGGTCAGGTATACATTTTTACTGATCCAATAGAGGGCTAAGCAGTTTTTCAAACAAATACCCTCCCCTCAGAAAGCTCCTCAAATAGTAAATCGAAGTTCAGAAGAACAGCAGACATAATAATTCTTAAGAGAGAGTTTAAGAGTAGATGGAGAATATATTGGGGATTATTGGTTGGTTAATATTTGTTAATCAAGAAATGAATAGTTGTCTTTTATATGATTGTAACATAAGAACAATTGATCATTACTGCTCCTGGTCAATTGGCTGGGAGCAGTGTAAAAATGTACAATGTTGGAGGAAAAAAGAAAATGGGTTGAAACACGATTGTAAATATACTGCAGTATGGTTTAAAAAATGTTTATGGAAATTTATACAGAGAGATAGGAAAAAGCACGTACGGGACCCTAGAGTGAATAGATTTTTGGGGAACTCACCTGCTCGGTGGGACAGGATGAGCCCCAAAAGAGGTTAAATAATTTGAGTCAACAAATACCTGATAGTGGGATAGGATGATACCTATTAGAAAACCTGATTCTATCTTACTTCCTCCCCAATTACCCCAAATGGTTATATCTTCCTGGAATGTAAGCAGACTGAACTCACCGGTAAAACGGAAAAAAAGTAATACAACATGAAACGTTCAGGTTCCGATATTATATTCCTGCAGGAAACAATCTAGAAACATGGGTATAATATAACATTAAGGGATGGATGGATAGGGGATTGCCTGGTGGCATTACATCGAACAAAATCAAGAGGGGTGGCCATAATTAAGGCCAAGCATATATTTTACACTATACTGGATACAATAATTGACCCTCAGGGTAGATTTATTCTACTAGATATTCAAATTTGTGAAACGAGATACACGCTCCTAAATGTTTATGCTCCTAGCAATGCACAAGCACTATTTTTTTCACAGATCACACAAATGATATTAGGAAGAGATACTCCTAATTTAATATTGGGGGGAGATTTTAACGCTGTGGTAGACCCCCACATGGATAGATCAAGCACGGTAAAACAAACTAATATAATTCTTAGGAATCAAATGGAAAGATTAATGATGGAATTAGGAGTGTTGGATATATGGAGATTATTACATAAAAAGGAGAGAACATACACTTTTCACTCGGGTACACCATTCTTTTTTCACGGATTGATTATATATTCATAGCAGAGCAACTTGTATCTTATGTTGCTTCTAGTAGCATATATGACGTATTAGTCTCTGATCACGCAATGGTGTCAATATCAATATATTTAATGAACACAGATAAAAGGGTTAGAATTTGGAGATTTCCAACATATTTATCGAAATCAGATAAATTCCAGCAGAACATTAGGGAGAAGTGGGCAGATTATGATGAGAATAATAAAGAGCATGGAAACAATCCAATATTATATTGGGAAACCTCTGAAACAGTAATGAGAGGAGAAATTATTCTGTATACAGCAGAACAGCATAGAAAGAACAAGGAAAAATATAACTCTCTGAAGAGCGAGGTAACTGTTATCAGGAATACGTGATAGGGTTAACGAGTGAACTATATGAAAAATATAGACAAACCCGACAACTATTAGAAAGCTATTTACTGTCACAAGCTAGAATAAATTTGGATTTTAGTAAGAATAAACTCTTCAGGTGGGGAAACCGGTCGGCTTCCTTGCTGGCAAAAATATCTAAGCCGAGTAGGCGTTAAAAACATGTTTTGGCCATTAGAGGAGATAGACCAGAAACAATTTTCACAAAGTCTTTTTAAAAAGATTTCAAATGTATTTTGATAATATATATAAAGCCCAGTCGGAAGAACCAGAGTTAACAGGAAGCCTATTGGACGAGGCGAGTTTGCCTAAATGATCTACCTCACAATGTGAAGCATTAGAGGAGGAAATAACTGAGGAGGAGATTAGTCAGGCCATCAGAGAAATGCCTCCACATAAATCCCCAGACCCTGACGGCTTCGCAATTGAATATTATAAGATACTTCAGAAAGAGGTGGTAGCGATATTAAAACAACTATATCGTTTAATACATAGACAACATCCAATATACCCATCATTTAACTCTGCTAATACTATTTTAATTCCTAAACAGAGGAAAGATCCCCAGCAAACATCATCCTATCGCCCAATAACATGACTTAATGTAGATCTCAAAATATAAAAAATAATGGTAACTCGCTTACAGAGTATTATGCCCCTATTATTGACGGAGCATCAATTAGGATTCGTAAGGGGTCGCCATTCTGTTAAAGGAATAATATCGGCGATAACAGCAGTAGCAGCATCATCGTTAGTGGCTCCCTCGAATCAAACAAATATGCTATAGAGCTTAGATGCTCAAAAAGCATTTTATACAGTATCTTGGCAATATTTGCATAAAGTTTTGTACCAACAGGGTTTTGGGGAAGACTTTAGGGCAATGATTGCTTTTTTTTATAAGTCTCTGGTTACAAAGTTATTGGTGAACGGGTTACAGGGTGAAGCGATTGAAATGTACCGAGGGACGAGACAGGCATGTCCACTATCCCCGTTTCTTTTTAATATAGTTTTGGACCCGATGCTACGGGTGATACAATCATGGAAAGAAGTGGAAGGGATTCGTATCGGCAATCATACAATCAAAATCTCAGCATTTGCTGATGACATATTATTATATCTATCAAACCCAAAGGATAGCTTATGCAAAAAATTAAACAATTTGGCAGAGTATCGGGATTTGTAGTAAATTTTGAAAATCTGCTGCTTTATTACTTAAACAAGGGTGTACAATACCTGCATGGGCTCGGGGAATGGAATTGAAATGGGCGAAACACTCAATACCATATTTAGGTATACAGTTACCAAAAGATATAGGACATTTGTATAAAGGTAATATTTCCTCAGCAATACAGCGCCTTAAAGTAGAATTAGAAAGTTGGAAACATCTGAAATTATCACATATGGGCAGAGCTAATTTAATACGAATGGTATCATTCCCAAGACTCTTATATCCTTTACAAATTCTTCCCTTGTTAGTGAACAAGAAATAGATTTGTGCCACAAGATGGCGCTGGATATACAAATGAAATATATGACAATAAGAATAGTGGATACTTATTCCTTTCTCATGAGAAATTCAGAATTTTCCCCTGCTTAGCAGATTTTCAGGAGGTCATGATAAACTCCATACGATGTATATGAAAAAAACATATAATAAAATACACAATGAAAAAATGGTCTTAACAATATAAGATCTGCATACAGTCCACAAAAATATCGGCCAGCCACCAGGGAGAGAGGAGGGGGCCCCGCACGAGGAGTGCACACGGGCCCCCTCCTCTCTTAAAACGCCCCTGCATGCTCGTAAATAGAATTTGCGCCAGTGTCCTCCTTTATTGCCAACTTCTGCAATAGGTTGGCATCCACACAATTATGCCAATAAATGCGACCCTGATGGTGATTATGGACCACACAGGACATCCAATTGTTTTCAAAATACAATAACTCTTTACTTAAGCTGGGTACACACTGATAGATATATCCCCCATTTCACTGAACAGGCGATATATCCATAGTGCATCACCGTGTGTGTACAGCGGATATGTCTGTGAACGACATGGTTCACAGACATATCCGATCTGCTGTGCAGCTGTCAAGGCCGGGTCATCGGGCAGATGATTGGCAAGTGTGTATACACTTAAAAATCAGCAGGTCGCGGGTCAGTCCAACATCGACCTAGTGTGTACCTGGCTTTAGGTTCTTTCATGATTAAAGAACCTAAGTAAAGAATTCTGAAACATTGAAAGCATCTTGGGGGTCTTGTGTGATCCACAATTGCAGTCAGAGTGTCGCCTTCACTGGTATTGGATGCGGTCATTATACCGACAGTCGGGATTCCGGTACTTACAATGCTAGCGCTGGAATCCTCATACCTGTCAGAATCCTGGTCCCGGCATCCTGACCGCCGGCATTCTGACTAAGTACCGGGCTTAGGGTTAAGCATTAGGGGGAGGGTTGGACACTAAGTAGAGAGGGTTAGGTTTACGGGTGCAGAGAGGAGAGGTTAGGATTAGGCACTATAGGATTAGGCACTAGGGGGGAGGGTCAGGATACTGACCAGCAAGTGTTGTTATCCTAACCCTGGCAGGATGCCGGCGCTGGAAACCCATACCCAACCCATTGATATATATATTAGTGTTTATATACAGTGTGTGTGTATATATATATATATATATATATGTCTCTGTGTGTATGCATATAGGGAGCTGCTGCATCTATGAGGGGTGATTATGATCAATCATAACCTCCAGAGGTGCCGCAGGCCGCGGATGGCAGCTGTGTTTGCACTTTCACAAAAGAAACAAAACTTTTTTGTTATAGCTCCACTATAAATTTGTTAAAGGTAGGCGCAAGTTTTGCCCCCATGGACATAGCCATGCCCCCTGTGTAGACCACATCACTGGTCACACTGCCACAGAAGTTATCACACTCCTCTGCAGCGCCACACAATAGGCCATTCATAAATTTCAGCTCCAGGCCCATGTGGACCTTAATCTGGCACTGTCTGCAAGGACGGAATTTCATAGATGTTAGCGTGTAGCTTTGCAATTCCGTTCAGTACTGAATCAGGCCCAATATTCATTTGTTTTTTTTATCCATATTGGAGGTTGTAACCACTGCATACTTGCATACTTTTGAAAAAGCATTTCAGGGAGATTGTGAAAGCAACACCTATGAGCGCACATTAAAGTGGGCATGTACTGCTGCATCTGAGAGGTGTGTCATAACATTGACTTTCATCCACATGTTAGTAAGATCTATCTGATAATTTCCAGAAAATGCATGTAGCCATAGGGATCATTGTGCCTTATAACCAATGCAGGGAAATTATACCAATGATCTCATTTGTATGTATATATCTCTGTTTTTTCTTTTATATAATAGCTACATAATGGGGGTAAGGTGCAATCAGGGAGATCACTAGCCTCTTCAGGAAGACAGGGAGTTTGCTACTACTTCAGGGAGTCTCCCTGACAATGAGGGAGAGTTGGTAAGTATGAACCACTGTTAAGCATATACATAATTTACACCCAAAACAGGGGTTCTCCCAAGCTAACCCCTGTGAATTAAAGACTAGCAACAAATGCTGGATACACACCTATACGGGATGCAATCGGGAAACCAGCTGTCTTAATCCCGACAGCCGGCTTCCCGACTGCTTTATCCTGGTGACGGTTAAATGACAGGTGTCTATATCTAGATGCCTGTCATTTTCCCGACGCCGGGAGACTGGCGCCCGGCATCCCGATCGAAGGGATGCCGGGCGCCGCGAGCGGACAGCCGCGGGGGGGGGAGGGTTAGGTTTAGGGCACACGGGGGGGAGTTAGGGTTAGGCACCCCCCCGGGAGGGTTAGGGCTAGGCTAGGGGGTGGGGGGGTTGGGGTTAGGCACCCCCGGGGGGGACTTAGGGTTAGGCACCCCCCCAGGGGACAGGTTTAGGCAGCGGGGAAGGGGGCGTTAGGGTTAGGCACTTAGAGGGGGGATTAGGTTTAGGCACTTGGGGGGAGGTTAGGGTTAGGCACCCCTAAGGAGGGTTAGGATTTGGGGGTTAGGTTAGGTTAGTTTTTACTTACCTTAGGGATGATCGGGATTTCCAGCGCTGTCGGACTTCCGCTGCCGGGAACTCTGCTTCTATCGGCCTGCCGCTGCCGGGATTTGAACTGCCAGCCAGAGGGCCGCCGATATTTCATACCGATCCCCACCTATACAATCCTTGGCCCGATCACCCGATTGTATAGGTGTGTATGCAGGAGTTAGCCAATAAAAGGCTTATAACTCTCCTGCAATGATCAGGAGGTTGCATCACATATGCTGTTTACATATTTATCAGCCCGACCTCCCGATCCCATAGAAGCCCGTACACACTGAGCAGGGGCGTCTTAAGAGAGGAGGGGGCCCGTGTGCACTCTCCGTGTGGGGCCCCCTCCTCTCTCCCTGGTGGTCGGCAGCCGACTGACGCGGCTGGCCAGCCACCGGAGCATTAGTAGACTCCAGGTACTAGAGTGTGCCCGGAGTCTACAACGCATGCTCAGAACACCGGAAAAATGGCCGCGGCGGACATTTTTCCAGTGTTCTGAGCAGCACTGACACCCACCGTGGGACCACGGACAGGTAAGTTTAACATAATATGGGTGCGGGGTGTGCTGACACTGAGCTATTTCTAGCAGTGTGTACAGGGCTTGCAGTGGGTCATGGTAGTGACACAGCACTTGGCTGATTGAGAATGTTTATCCAACCAGCTGAGTGATCGCATAGGTGTGTACCCAGCCTAAGGCTTGGGTGGAGGCACTATTGCATAACTGTTATTGTAGCCTACCTAAATAGCGATCGTCCAAGGGTGGGTTAAACCAATATGAGACTTGTGTAACTACTTCATACAGCAGCAAATGCATTAAGCTTGTTGCCGCATAATATTAAGATAAGCCGCCCTCTAATCCTTCAGTGTGCAAATCAAGCATACTGTACATAAATTAATTCTAAAATTACAAAATGAACAGTGCTAATTAAGCCTCATGTACAATAATAACATAACAATAATTAGTTTACCAACCTACACGCCCCTATGTAGAACCTAATATACTCACTCCAAAATAAATGAAGCATTACTTTTCAACCTGCATACTATCATTATAATGAAAGCATTAATTATCAAGCATATTCCAAGGGACTCTTGGACTGATTTCACTTGGATCGCAGTTGCTAATATGGCAGTCTTTCAGAAAATTTCCCAAGTTTGATACTTCTACCAGCTGGGCATGGCAGACTCAGCCATGGTTCATTTACATTGCAACTCCAGCTCTTTGGTATTCCTTTCCATTTGGAATTTTTGCAACTGGTTATGTGTACTTAGCAGACATTTCTCAAGGTTCTCACTCTTTTCTTGCAATTTCCATGTGCCTGGTTAAGTTTTTCCTTCAAAGATTCACTTTGCTCTGCTGCTTTATGCAGACTTTCCTCCAACAACACATTCCTCCATCACACGTTCTGAAACTGCTCTGGCTGCAGCCAAGTTGGACTGGAGTGTCTAAATTTGCTCCTTAAAGCTTGCTTCAAGATGGGCAACCTCCATGTATTTTCCCTCACAGTCTTTCTCCCACTGCACATGAGTCTGCAGTATCTGTAGACTTCTCTCTTCTACTCTACAAAGCTCTTCAGCCAAAGAATCTCACACCTCAGCACATCATTCTCATACTTTGTTACACATTTGAATGCTTCAGCCTCCTCAAGGCGTTCAGACACAGTTGCCAATTTGAGGTCTCTCTCAATTCCCAGCTCTCTCTCATTTTGCTATTAACTGACTTTTTTAAAGTGTAGAATTCACTGAACAACTTTTCTTCAACTTGCTTATGTACAAACATTTCTTCAGCTGACTTCGTCTCCAAGTCACTTATTTATGCATAATACTATGTCAGTCTATCATGCAACACTTTGTTCATATGATCAAACTCTTCCATGCTGACATAATCTAGTGGACCAAGCACCATATTACACACACTGACAGTTTTACTCTGCTTTGGTAATTTAAATGTCTCTTTCTCTGGAATATTACTCGGAGCCCCAGTATTTTGAAAAGAGTTACCACAGAGGATTTACTTTCAGACCGGACACGCCAGTCCTGGATTTGCAAATCTCCAGCTTCAACACCTTTAGGCCACCTGTCTTTAACATATTTCTTTTTATATCCCATAATTCATGTTACACAATACACAGGAATAACTTGCTTTTGTTTTCACTATATCATACTTTGCTTTCAAAAGTATTTTCAATACAGCAAAACATTTTTCTCCATGTGGCACTACAATTACCAGCATGTAACAAGCACTGTCTTTTTAACAGCCTTTCAAAAGGAATCTCTGTTTTCTCAGTGCCACACCCTGACTTAATGAGGTCATAGGCTTGAGCATTTCAGCAGAATAAACCCCAAATTTTCCTTTAATCCTTCCAATGCTGAAACAGGAATTTCAACATTTGTGCACATTTCTTTTCACAAGCAATATTCCAGCAATTTGTGTAACACTGATTTCTCTTCCTCTCCAAGGACAAAAGTGTGCACTGCAGCACTAGTGCATCTCATCTATGCAGACAATTCTCTTAAACAGATCAACATGCATTGTTTCCACTCACCACCTTGACGAGCATTCCACCATGCAGGCGCAGTGAATGTCCATATTTCCATTTAGCTGCTGTAATCCACTTTCTGCATAGATCTTGTTGTGTAGACCTTTACCCGCATTCTCCACCATATTGTGATGACTTGGGGTAATTAGCTTGGTAGATGGGTGTCAGTGGAGCAGTGTTAGGTGCTTTAATCAGAGTCTACACATAGCTTTTCAAGTTAGAAATAAAAGAAAAGTGCTTTACTGACCTCATATAAAGTAAAATAACAAACGCCTAGCCCCCATTCAGGGCACTCCCTACCTCCTGTAGGGCTGAACCACAGCTTCCTAGCCACCAGTGGCTTCCCAGCACACACTGGTCTTCAATTGCAGTCCCATCTGGACTGTCTGACTACTCCAACCCCACCTATTCTATGTGCAAAGGGAAGCATCTAGGCATGTTCCCACATTCCCTTTCTACTCTGTGTGGGTGGATCTCTCCTGCCCCACACAGAATCTGCTGCTCATCAGCGCCATCTCTGGTGATCCTACCACAATGCCTTCTGCCATGGAAACTGCTGTGGCAGCAGTCTCTGTGGCAGAAGATATGCATGCGGTGGGTGGTGGGATGTATCGCATCCATGATACACCTGTGGATCCTCTCCAACAGCGACTGTTGCAAAGGATCCACAGGCACACAAGGCTGCTGCCAAATCACTGCTTGGCTGTCGCTGACCTATTGCCGGAGACTGGAGAGGAAGTGGAGCACTGAAGAACCCCTGCCAGAGGACGTACGGAGAACTGGCACTGCAAGGATTCTGGTGTTAGAACCCAGTTGTGAACCCAGTGAAGACATACTGCACTGCAGAACCCCAAAGATAACTTGCCGCTGGAGTACCCCTTTTCAGGGGACAGACTTGCATGAGTGCAGAGGTCAAACCCCGTAGAACAGCCCACCATAGGGAGGCCAATGAAGAGGATGGATACGGTTGACAGAGGAAGCTTGCTGCAGAGACACCAACCTCTGGCAGTAAGAGGGATGACCCCGGCACAGAGGGCCCTGAGAAGTGGAAAGAACCCAGGGGAGCTGAAGAAGTCTAGTGGCCAGATTATCTTTATCTCCAATAGCTACGAACAGGGGAGGAGGGCCTTCCCTCAGCAGTTCCACTGTTGTTGTTACATTCAGGCCAACCTTAAGAGCAACAAGGAGTGCATCCACTGGTCGGAGGAGAACCCGATGGAAGACTGCCACCAGGGAGAGAGAATCCTGCACCTGCCGGACCCAGAGGAGCAGGACCCACTGCTGCCAGAAGACCCTCCCCGCGAGGAGACAGCACTGGAAGGAGTTCCCACTTACTAAACCCTGGGAGAACTACATTGAATGACTGCTGCTACTGGAAAAAAGAAGACAGCACCCGGAAAGCTTGGGGAGAAGACCCCTCTTGGGCTCCCGCTTTTAACAGAAACAGACAACAGAAATTGATCAACAGAGCTACCGGAGGACTCCAGCAGAGAATGAACGACCACAGCTCAGTGAGGTGTTTAACATTCCGGGCAGTGCTTGAGGTCCTGGGTGGCAGAAGCACCTCAGCTAGTGATGAGATACCCCGGGTTTAATTACTCTCTGCTGGTGGGCTTACCTGGTGGGTTATAGAGGAAGTAATCAATATCCTGGGGTTAGAAACAGGAGTCGAGTTAAGGCTATCCCTTGTGGTAGGTTCCCTCCAATACTGGTCCCAGCTGCTAGAACTAGAGGCGGGGGTTTGGCTGTCAAGAGAAGACTATGGTAGTTTCTCCTTGGTTAGTGAAGATTTTAGGGGGTAATTGTGGGAATTTTTCTTTCAGTGATTACCCAGAGCCTTCTGTAGGTGTTAGTTGCACTGGATGGATATTTTATGGTAAAAGCAACTAGAGCTACATTGTATTGACCCCTTCACTTAAGCTGAAAGCCTTGCTCTGGTGCGCAGGGGATAACTTTCTGTGTCCTGATTTCGCCAAGATTATGCTATATGCCAATGTTTACGTACTACTACCTTTGATGCTGTTAATGATCTGATAGCTATTTAAATGCATTTTTTTTGTTTTGCAAAGGAGGAGTGGTAAACCCTGGTGCTTTCTTGTCACCACAAACTCTTTACATGTGTGCCTTTCTCGGAAGGCTCTACATGGTACTAAGCAATCTTATCTTTTAATGTGTATTTAGTATTAATAAAACTGTTTGTTAAAACTTTTAAACACTATGAGAGATTTTCTTTCTCTATGTATATGGGTATTCGAAACTGATGTCCATTACTAAAGATCAGCATTGAGTCTCTTCTGCATATGTGGGTATATGTCGATAAAGATACCTTTCAAGGAACCTATTTAAGTTGAGAACCAATTAAAGAAGTTTAAAAAATCTACAGCATTTGGTGAATTAATGTTTACCGATAAAGAACCTTTTTCTTTCTTGAGTACATAAACAGAATCCAGCGCTTGGTGGCCCTGCAGTGTACAACCCTGTTTGTGTCAAAGGCTTATTTCAACCTGGCCCTTTCACACTGCACAGTAACCCTGATTTCTGCGTGTTCAAGTGCAATAATCTAGTTTATTGCTTGTAGGCAGTGCTTAAAGCGGTCCTAGAGAAGTGGCGGAACTCACCGCCCCCCCCCCCCCCCCTTGCCCGGTTCAATGTCAATAAAGGGACAGCGTGCGTCGGAAAATAGGGGCGTGATCTCAAAATAAAGGGGCGTGGTCACATAATAGTATTCCCGATACAAATTACGCCACACAGTAGCACATTCTTGATTTACATTAAACCACACAGTAGTGTCTCTTATTCTTGTATGACACACAGCAGTGCCTCTTTTACACAATGCCTACATTTGAGCCCCTTATACACAATGCCCACATTAGTAGTGCCCCGTATACAATACCCACAGTAGTAGTGCCCCTTATACAATGCCCCTTACATATAATGTAAGGGGCATTGTGCCCCTTACATATAATGCCCACTGTAGTGGTGCCGCTTACAAATAATACCCACTGTAGTGGTGCCCCTTATGCAAAGCCCACAGTAGTGGTAGTGCCCCTTATGCAGTGCCCACAGTAGTGATAGTGCCCCTTATGTAGTACCTCAAGTAGTGTTAGTGCCCCTTATGCAGTGCCCACAGTGGTAGTGCCCCGTATACAGAGCTCACAGTAATGGTAGTGCCCTTTGTAGTGGTGCCCCTTATGCAGCACCCCCAGTAGTGGTAGTGCCACTTATGTAGTGCCCACAATGGTAGTGCCCCTTATGCAGCACCCACAGTTGTAGTGCACCTTATACAGAGCCCACAGTAGTGGTAGTGCCCCTTATGCAGTGCCCTCTGTAGTGGTGGCTCTTATGCAGTGCCCCCCAGTAGTGGTAGTGCACCTTATGCAGTGCCCACAGTGATAGTTACCCTTAGGCAGTGCCCACAGTGGTAGTGCCCCTTATGCAGAGCCCACAGTAGTGGTGCCCCTTATACAGAGCCCTCCTTATACAGTGCCCCCAGCAGTGGTGCCCCCTATGCAATGCCCACATTAGTGATCCCCCTGTAATAGTGCCCCCAATAGTAGTGCCCCTAGTAGAAATGCCCCCTGTAGTAGTGCCCCCAGTAGTAGTGCCCCTCTTTAGTAATGCCCCAAGTAGTAATGCCGCCTGAGTAATGCCCCCAATAGTAATGCCCCCAGTAGTAGTGCCCCTAGTAATGCCCCGAGTAATGTCCCCAGTAGTAGTGCCCCCTGAGTAATGTCCCCAGTAGTAGTGCTACCTGAATAATGCCCCCTGTAGTAATGTCCCCTATTACACAACTAAAAAAACAAAACTTATACTTATTTTAAGCCCCACTCCCGCGTCCACTGCCATCTGGTCTGCCTTGCTGCTCCTCAGTCTGAACTATGGGAGAGACGTCATGACGCCTCTCCCATAGTGCACTGCACACTGCAAGACCCGGAAGCCGGAGCTCATGAGTGGGCTGGTAACAAAATCTCAGCGGGCGCCCAGCACATGGAGCCTCCCTGCAGCGCCGGGATTAGGTGGGTCGGAGGAGGCGGAACTGGTTCTGTCTCCAAATAGAATTGACGGAACGCAGTTCTGCCCCTTTCTAGCCCACTTTAACCCCTGCTTGTAGGGTGAAAGGGGTATTACTGAAGATTACATACTGTCCCTCAGCCTTTTTTACTAATCTGACCAGTGGTCCTACCTGTGTCTCCAGCACCAGCCCCCTGTGTGTTTCTAGCACCAGCCATACCTTCCCCCTGGGTGTCTCAACAGCAGGGCCGGATTAAGGTCTGTGGGGGCCCCTGGGCAACAAACTTGTGGGGGCCCACAGCACAAAAAAAATCTAACTTTTAGGGGCCCCCACAGAAATAAAACTACTTTTATGGCAGCCCCAGCCAGCACCACACTAATAAAAAAAGAAAAACAAACACATTAATAAACTCACCCTCCAGGCAGCAAACAGAACAGACTCCGTTCTGCTCCTCAATTCTTCATCCTCTTCACACAGCAGTGGCGGCGTCGACAGTCCGGAGTCCAGCTAAGGAGGCTACTGCAGCATTTCATTTCGGGCTCCCCCAGTCCCCACTCAATCTCCACTCTGCAGAGCTCACCTCCGCAGCCGCTGAGGGGGTGGGCCGGCGTGGGGCTGCGCAGCGTGCTGCGTGACCTCTGAAGTCACGCCCGCTATGCCACACAGCGCCTGCACACCGCGCTGCATGCTCGCCGCCGAGGGCCGGTCAAAGCAAAGTGCTTCATGCTGCCCGGCTAAACTGCGCAATGCGCAATCAATCCGGGCGCTTTTGGCCGAAAATCCCGGGATCCCCCCGATCCCGGGAATTGGCCTCTATTGTAGTGGGGGAGTGGGTCAGTGTGTGGGGGCCCTTTATGTGTGGGGGCCCCTGGACGACCGCCCTGTTCGCCCCGCCTATAATCCGGCCCTGCTCAACAGCACCATCCCCTTGTGTCACTCCAGCACCATCTTCTCTGTCCATGTCCTGTGTCCCCAGCATTATCTCTTCTCTCCCAGCGCCATCCTCTGGGTCCCCAGCTCCATGTCCTCTGTGTCTATTCGGCCCATTCCCCTGTGTCTTCAGCTATGCTTACCTTACCTGTCTTTTGTAACGCTGTCTGCAAGTGCCAGTGGGACTGGCACAGGGGCATCTGGTACCCTGAGCCTCCCAGCCTGCCCCTGACCACATCACAAGCCCCCATCTTACTGCACCTCCATGTCACCATCCACATAATCTTAAATTACTGTACCCCATATCACCAGCTCCATCTTATTGTACCCCTTGTACCCCACGAAACCTGCCTTACTGTACCTCCATCAATAGCCCCCTTCTACCACAGTCCCAATTTACCACTGCAATCAGTCTTACTGTACAAACATGACCAGCCTCATCGTACTGTAGCCACATCACAATGAACCGAGCTTTATTGCACCCCATGGCACCCTGCACCAGCCTACTGTACCTTCATGTCACCCTAGCTTACTGCACATCCATGTCACCCTGCTCCCACTCTTACTGCCCCCCAATGTCACCCCACACCCAGTCTTACTGCATCCCCATGTCACCCCACACCCAGTCTTACTGCAACCCATGTCACCACACACCAAGCCATCCTGTACCCAAACTTCACCAGCCGCCATCTTAGACACCCCATGTCAACCTGCACCCCCAGGTCACCCTGCACCCATTTTACTTCACCCCCACATCACCACTCCTGATCTTACTGCACCCTATATCCCCCTGCACCCATATTGCTGCAGCCCTAGATTCCTAGCCCCCATATAACTGCACACCCAGTGTGTTCCATCTTGATCTCAGTGCCAGGATCCTCAGCAGCTGCACCTCCCCTGCCCTCTGTCACTTCCTCCCCCTCTCTGGCATCACTCACTTCCGGTTCCAATCCTCTGATCGCTCTGCAGGAGGGACCAGGCGGAGGCTGCAATGTCGGAGCCTGGGGTTTGGTGGGAGTGCAAGGGCTGGGTACTACATTCAGTACTGCAGCAGGGGGGACACCACAGAGTGTAGGCACCGGAAGGTTACTATGTGAAAAAAAAAATGTAATATTCTTTTTTTTTTTTTAAAAAGGTCACCACGGCTAAAATCATGCCATTTGGACTTGTTTACTGGCAATTCAATACCCAAGATTCGGGTTTTAGATCAGAGTTCTAAACTTATGGGAAGACCCAAACCAGGACTTAGTTCTACTCAGAACCCCAAAAGGGATACGAGCCGGGACTCGGTTCAACCCCAAGGTTCGGGTTTGCTGAAAACCGCACATCTCTAATTACATCCACACCTGCTCATTCAAACATGTAGTAAAAATACCATGTGCCAAATAGGGGGTCATTCCGCCTCCTCTGTAGCTGGTCTGTGCCCTTACAGACTAGCCTGGGCACAGGTCATTATTACCCACCCTACCCTCCTTAACAAACATACAGTATATGCATGTTTCTGCAGTTCTCCGAGAATAGTATGTATCTGTGTAAATAAGTATGTAAGTACTCTATGTTAGAACGGAATCGGTATGAGATACTGGCCCTTGGGATCCCGGCTATTAGAATCCCGACGCCGGCATCCCGAAAGGGTTAACATACCGACACTTGTTGGTTGATATGCTAACCCTCCACCTCTCCCTACCCTAACTTTAACCTCCCCTCCCCAGTGCCTAACCCTCCCTCTAGTGCCTAACCCCCAACCCTAAACCTAACCCCCCTAACACCCCGATACTTAACTTCGGTATCCCGACGGTCGGGATGCTGGCACTGGGCTTCTGACCGGCGTCGGTAATAGTAGCATCGGCATTCAGACAGTCGGGATGCCAAAAGCATATCGTTAGAACTCCCCGTACCACCTCTCCAGGTGCCAATGCGAGTATTTCTGCATAGGCACACGCCCTCTTTCTGGGCACACAGGATACGTCACGCAAACTTGTTTGCTTCCGAGCACTGTAAATAATACATCATAATGAAAATTGAGTCATTTTGAGTCATTTGTTTTTAAGTAGTCACATCTCCATAATACTGTATAGCCTTCAGGTTCACCATTCATAAATAATATACTGCAATTACAGCTACCTTACAGAACTAAATGCAGGTCTGTACCTGATGCTAGAGTATGTGGAAACTGCTTTGGCTTAGACAACTTGGAAAGTTTTCTCAACATGTTTTTTGCAGAATGACACCGTATTGCACTTATTGAAAGAAAATACATTCCAGGCAGACATTTTATCTGGAGGAAAGTGCAATTTCACTCAAAATTTCACTCAAAATCGACAGCACGCCCCCTTTGGTACGAGACCCGGAGCGAGGGTTTGCCCATCGCTATCCAGGTCTCGCGCATGCGCACGACGGAGGCAGCTCTGTGGTGCGCATGCGCACTGGGCCACCATCGACTCGCTTGCGAGTGCTCAGCGCTCGCGAGCGGGTCTGAATCAGGCCCACTGTGTGGTGTAATGTGAATAAGATTGTGCTATTGTGTGGTGTAGTTTGAATTGGGAATACTATTGTGTGACCACGCCCCTTTCTTTTGAGACCTTTCCTTTAGTATGCCTCCCAACCATCCCTATTTTGGCGACAAAGTGTTCCAGGTGAGGGGGGGGAATGGTGAATAGATGACATGTGCATGCATGCGGCATCTATTGACTGGAGAAAGGGACCGGGAGCATGCCCAGCAGATCCAAGAGCACTGGGCTTGTACCCAGCATGATTGGCGCTCGTGATTATGGCTTTTCCCATTAGACCACACCACTTTCCTTTGTTAGGTGCACGCACCTTCAGCGTGTGCAAATTCAGCCAGGGGGCGCCAAAATGTATCTTCGCTTACCAAAAATATTAGACTCGGGCCGACCCTGAGAATATGTATTTATTTTGAGCACCGTGGCTGGAAGAGATACAATTGCTACAATTTATTTTTATGTTATGTATGACGTTTTATTACTCATGATGTGATAATATGTGTGTATATGGTATTTTTTTATATTTTACTTTTTACATATAAGACTAAATCTAAAATAGATTATACATTGTAGACAGTATTGTCTCAACAAGATTCAGCAGCATGGCTTTATTTATTTTTAATAATAATATAGTGACTCATGTATAGTAGTAAATCTTCATCCTCTGTCTGTTGAAATCGGAACAGCACTTACATCAATATTCTCCCACGCTTGTATATAAAGGTTTCTTTATACTCAGTGAACCAGCAAGATCAACTCACTTTGCCTAATTGAAATGACACTTACATCTCTATCCTCACATGTGTACATATAAAGGTATATTTATATTCAGCCAATCATCGAATCCGTTTACTTTTCTAAATTGGAATAACACTTACATTTGATTCCAAACTCGCATTCCCATAAAGGTTTCTTTCTCTCCGGTGCTTTAAAGATTAACTTAATTCAGTTGATGAGAAGTCCTGATTATATGTCACAAAAAACCTTTGATCTTGTAAAAGGTATTTATAAACATGAATCCAAAACTAACCAAAAAACTTTAAAAGATATAAAAATTGTAAAAAGGTCTAAAGCTGGCCACACACATGACGAATTTTTACCCGATTTGGCCGATTTCGACGAATTGTGAGGACAAATCATGTAAAATATGGCCAAATCGTGAAGTTCTACTCCTGATCATGATGCCGATGTGCGTCCACGCTCGTCGCATCTTGAGATCTGGCATGCTGTAGGCCAGATTTGCCAATCTGGGACACGATTTGATTAAAATCATGAGGTTTTTTTACTCGCGATGTATCTCACGATTCATCGTACTTTGGGGAATTTGACTGACAGGACCCTGTACACGCCCAATCGCCATCTTCTGCAGCATTGTGGCTACAAGAAGGAAGCACGAGAGAGCCTGCACAGTGAAGTGTCAATTATAGCAGTTTGGAGAGTATTGGTACTGTATTTAATGCAACCCCTCTGCCCACCAACGTGTGCCAGCCACTTCTAAATGCATGACCCAGCCACTGCCCGCTGGAATGAGGCGGGCAGTGGCTGGGCCATGCATTAACCTCCCACTGCTCACCAATGTGTGTCACCCACCTACCCACCAATGTGTGCCACCCACCTACCCACCAATGTGTTTATAAATGCATGACCCAGCCACTGCCCACCGGAACGAGGTGGGCAGTGGCTGGGCCATGCATTAGCCTCCCACTGCTCACCAATGTGTGCCACCCACCAACCCACCAATGTGTGCCACCCACCTACCCACCAATGTTTTTATAAATGCATGACCCAGCCACCACCTGCCAGAATGAGGTGGGTGATGGCTGGGCCATGCATTAACCTCCCACAGCTCACCAATGTGTGCCACCCACCTACCCACCAATGTGTGCCACCAACCTACCCACCAATGTGTTTATAAATGCATGACCCAGCCACTACCTGCCAGAATCAGGAGGGTGATGGCTGGGCCATGCATTAACCTCCCACTGCTCACCAATGTGTGCCACCCACCAACCCACAAATGTGTGCCACCCATCTCTCCACCAATGTCATGTGACACCTATAAAATAACCTCACAATAAAAAATCACAAAAAAAATTGTATTATTTGATTAAAAAAAAATTTAGTTCAAAAACAAATATTAAAACATTACAACAACAGTAATATATATATAATTTATTTTTGTTGCTGTGATACATTAGTTTATGATGTTTGAATATACCACCATAAACCAATGTATGTCACCAACATAAACAAATATATTGCAACAACAAAAATAAAACATATTACTATACATATAAATAGACATTACATCCCTGGAAAAAAAGACATGTTAAAATATATAGAAAAAAACAACATAACATCTCTGGAAGAAAAACATGTTAAAATACATAGACAAACGACATAACATCCCTGAAAAAAAACATGTTAAAATACATTTAAAAAAACATAACATTCCTGGAAAAAAAAAACAGATTAAAATACATCTAAAAGCAACTCCTTGGAAAAAAGCATGATAAAATACATATAAAAACAGAACATTCCTGTAACAAAGCCAGAATAAAATACATTTAAAAAAAACATTAAATTCCTGTAAAGAAATAATAACAAACAAAAAAAAATTATATATAGAAAAAAACTTGAAAAATTTAAAAATATTCATTAAAAATGTACAAAACAATTCACATTTGTAGATTATTAAAATGTCCTAATTTTTTCCTCCTAGCAATGTCTGTGGATAGTGAATGGGAGTTTGTAAACGGATTCCTAGAGATCCTCCAGGAAAAGGAGTGTCTATGGTGGATATCCTGTCGACAGTACCACCACAAGTCGGCAAAATTGGCAGCTTTGGGGGTCTTGTTGGAGTACACAAAAAGGTTCATTGCGGATGTTGACCTTAAAGCAGTACGGCACAAAATACAGAATCTGTGTACCATGTATATAAAAGAAAAGCAAAAAAGTGGATGACTCCAAAAGTTCCGGGGCAGGCAGTGACAACGTGTACCAGCCAACACTCCAGTACTATGACCTTATAAGTTTCATAAGCGAACAAGAGCCACAACGCCAGTCAGTGGTCCTGATGGCTGAGCGAGAGGGAGAACAGGAGGTGGCAGAAGTGATTGCACCGTCTGAGGATTTTTTGGTAAGTAGAGACACTGGCCCTGATTCAGAGCTGGATGCTCTTTCAGAGCACTAGCTCCGAATCAGGGCATTTCTTTTTTTGTAGCCGGCCTCCTGGCCGCTCGCTAAGCTGTGGGTGACCACCCACAGCTTTTGCAAGTGGCCAGGTGATGGTCGCGATGGTCGCGACCATCGGGCTTGCGATGAGACCCTTGTGGTAGGGTCTCATTCCCGCAAGCCCCAGTGAGCTTCCTGCTCTAATAGAGCAGGAAGCTCAACTACTGACATCACGAGTGATGTCAGTAGGGCCGCCATCAAACAGCAGGCATTCCTTCGGGAACACCTCCATTTGGCCATCCACCCCCCCTAACTTGCCTACAAAACGGGGCGAGCTGTCGATCAACATCGACAGCTGCCCTGTTTTGTTGCGGGCCCCGAAGCAAGTGATTTCTCACTCGCTCCGGGGCTCGCGCACGCGCAGAGCGCACACGGTGCGTGCGCACTGCCCGGCCATCGACCCGCTTGTGAGCAGCTCTGAATCAGGCCCACAGTTCATAAACCAAAGCCTTCAATTTTTTTTGTTGCTCAATCACAGTTGTCCACTATAGTCATTTATCTCACAGACAGCCCTCCTGCCATGGCACCACACCTGGTCCGTTGAAATAGGCCATATACTCCTCCCTCACTTCTTTGGCATGTGCTGTTGATGTTGTTGCATTTGTTGGTGCAGACATTGATGTAAACTGGGCAATGTCCTCCAGAGCTCCTACATATTCTGGTCTAGCTGGGACTGGTCCTCGTTGGGTAGTTTTCCTTCGCAGAAAGTTATGCAGCACACAGCATGCCATCACGACCCAGTCTTTCTTCTCCACTTGTAGGTTTATGGTGGTGTGGAAAATGCGGAACCAGTTGCTGAGTATTCCAAATGCATTTTCCACAATGCGCCGTGCCCGGGATAGACGATAGTTGTAGATCCTCTTCTCTCTGGTCAGGCCCCTCTGTGCAAATGGCTTCATCACATGTTCATGTAATGCAAAAGCTTCGACTGCGATGAAAACATAATTTAGGCCATGCTTTGTCTCGTCCAGTGATGGCAAGTGAAGGGTTTTGTTTGTTCAATCTCTGGTAGAAAGCAGTCTATTTGACAGCAAAAATTCATAGTTGGCATTCACCACTGCCATGAGAACGATGCTGAAGAAGCCTTTGTAGTTGTAGTAATATGATCTGGTGTTGGCAGGTGAGTTGCTGCGGATGTGTTTTCCATCGATGGCTCCTCCGCAGTTAGGGAAATTCCAACATTGTTCAGTCTTCAACGATGCTCTTCCACTCTTCCATGGTGTTAGGAAACTGGAAAAATAAGGTTTTAGAAAAACATGACTTTAATATTGTTTTTTCTTTTTTTCCTATCTAGACTCCCAACCAAGATCCTGATTTGTCCACCACGCCGGACCTAACTTTGATCGGGGACAGCGAGGTGGAAAACGTCACCACAATTACCACACCCATTGAACCAGGAGCATCATCCTCCTCGGTACCACCCCAAAAAAAAAAGCAAAAGCACACAGAACAGGAGGAGTTGTTTCTACAAAAATCAGAAAGCATCCTTCAAAAAGCCCCTGATGATATTGATGACTTTACTGCGCACATTAATAGTCAGATGAGAAAAATGGATTTGACAACTTCCAAAAATTTCCATAGGCTCGTCTATGAGCTTCTCATTCAATCCCTCAATAGTAATTTGCACAACTCCACCTATATTACTGATCCTATGCTTATTCCCCAGCTCCAAATGCCTATGTCAGGCCCCCCCAGCCCAGTTGGAGATTACTGCCCCACCCAGCACCCCAACCACAAGTAGGACTGTTTACAATGCTTTGCTGGAGTCATAGGAGGATTTGCTGCATTACTCTTAATTTTCATTTTTTTTCTTCTTCTGTACTGTCACCAAATTTCATTACTCCCAATAGGTGCAGGCTGTATGCTATACGGTGGTGATAACACTAATTGGACAAGGTCACTACACACGATCTGTACTTGTGCCATGTGTGCATTGGCCTGTTCAATCTGGTGTCTGACCCACCGTAAAACATACAGCAGGCTACCTATTGGGATTGATAACATTTGGTGATAATGCTGTTTTGTACTGTTTATACACATGTTTATGTAATGTATAATTAAAATGACGTGGTGTAATGTTCTTTCAACTCAAATGTTCATGACTGCTATGCAGCACAGTTTTGTTAATGCAGCCTTATTGTCTGGGACAGTTATATAAAGAGTAAAATTGAAAAAAAAAAAAAAACTTTTTTTATTTCACAAGAAACAAATGTGTAGTGTGTTTTTATTTCTTACCTTGCACTACTGGTACTGCAGCACTTTGATGACAGCCTTGCAGGTCTCTGGAATAATGACGCCAAAGGACTGAGGTGAGATGAGGGTCCCAAACTTCAGGTCTTCAAATGACCTTCCTGTAGCCAGGTACCTCAGGGTAACCAAGAGCCTCTCTTCAGCAGGGATTGCCCTCTGCCACCTTTTGTCTTGCCTCCGGATGTGGGGGGGTCACCATAGTCAGCAACTCCTGGAAAGTGGCGTCATCCATGCGCAGGTAGTTGCGGTAGTCGTCCGAGTTATTGTCCTTGATCTCCATCAGCAGGGACATGTGACAGCGGGTATCCCTTTGCTGCATCCATTCTTTGGTCCTGCATGTTCTTCTCCTTCGCTGGGCCCTCTCCTGGATCAACTGGACCCTAGCTTGGGCGACCAACACTTTATACTGATAGGGATGCACAGAATTCAGGAACAGGATAGAATGCAGTTGCAGGTAGAAGACACCTTGTAAAAGGTAAAAGCCAATACAAAGCAGAGCACAGTAGCAATCAGGGCCGCCATCTGGGGGGGACTGCCGGGACTGGAGTCCCGGACCCGGACAGAGAGGGGGCCCATCCACAATCCCAGTTGTGAAGGCAGGGGGGATTCAGTATCTAGAAAGCCCCTTCTGCCCGTCAGTCCGTAGCCGCCGACCCGCCGCTCAACGAGTGTATTTTTTTTTTATGAGACGGAGATTCTTGTCTCCATCTCATTGGAGTTCCTAACAGGCTTGCAGTGAAGGGAGTTGCCACGCATACGTGCCAGCTCCTCATAGCCACGGAGATGGCAGAATGTAGCGGAGGCCTGCTGCAGCAGCACACAGCTCCACCCAGGCAGCTTACATGGGTAGTGGGCTGTTTGAGTGCTCGGTCAGCCACTGCACTTCTCCATCTGCAAGTAAGACACCTGCTTTACCGTAGCACATGCTGGGAGGAATCATCTGGGGGGGAGAGGTGTGTGTGTTTGAGCTATATATCCAGTACATATCTCTAAAACATATTTATTTTTTTTATATATATATATAGATATATAGATATATATACATACATGTGTATATATATATATATATATATATATATATATACATATATATATGCATTCGTGTGTGTATGTATATATATATATATATAATATATTATATATGCATGTGTGTATATATATATATTGTGATAGGATCACTGGTAAAGTGGTCTGTGGCAGGGACATTTGTCCCAGATTCCTGTCCTATGTGTTTTAAATCCCCAGGAGAAAGTCTGCAGTGTAGCAGGCTTGAGTCTCGGCTTTTTGAAAAGCCGGTTTGGGTCCTGGGAGTTGTGGGTGAGAGGAAGGGCTCCACCCACGGCCACTCCAGGTTGTGGGCCTTTCACCCTGGTAACAGGCTCATTAGGGCTTCCAGCTGAAGATGGCCAACATATGCTTAGTTTGTTTAGGGCTGAGTGTCTCACCTGGGTGAGCAGAAAGGGAGTCTGCTCAGAGACCCTGGGAAACCTAACTGTGAGGACTGTGCTGTGTTTTAGTTGCTGGTGAGGGCATTAGGCCATGCCAGGTTCTTGTAGTGAGGGAATCACTTGTAAAGTTAGAGCCCAGACAGGGCTAGGATTTATGTTTATGTTTTCTTTATGTTATTTCTGACATTGTACAATAAAGACTGGCTCCGACCAGCTTGTACTCGCATCCAGACTGGTGTGCTGTTTTCCCGGCTGCTTTGTGTGTAAGAAAGGAGTCCTTCTACCCAGGAGAGGGACCCTAACCCGCCTGAACGTCACATATGGTGGAGAATGCGGGCAACTACACACTGAAAGGTGCAGCAAGAAAATGTTTTACATTTAAAATTTAAAGGGACAGACACCAGTTTCTCAGTGTGGATAAAAATTGTGTCCTTTGAGGTCTATAGAGGTGTTGTCGGCAGATGCTGAGAGAAGCCAGGTTTTGCTACAAACCTACACCTAAGGATAGCACAGAGGATGTTGTAAAAGTCCTGCTTCAGGCTACGGCAGCTCAGAAAGAAGCTACCAGGGCTTAACGGGAGATCCTAACTCGCGTGGGAGTCACCACCTTGTTCGTGCCCAACGGGTCCACCGCTGGGAGTTCCATGTGGACAAGCCGCCACGTTCACAGATGCATGACCTCATCCATCTGACCACAAAATGGCTACAGCCGAGACGCTGACGGGACCGCAGATCGTGGAAAGAGTCATGATGGACCGGTATCTGTGATCGCTATCTGCATCTCTGCGCAAGTGGGTGAGCCGTGCAGACCCTAAGTCCATGGACCAGTGGTCGAGCTGGTGGAGAGGTACGTGGCGGCTGAAGAGCTGATGAGTATGCCCACTGAGCCCCGATGGCACACCGGCAAACTCCCACAGACACTGGTAAGACTGTTCCAGGGGAGAAGGGTGCTGAGCGGTGGAGTGAACTTAAGACTGAGGGTGTAGAACCTGGAGACAGGCCTGGCAGGCCAGGAAGGTTCTTACCCCATAAGAGACTTGATGATAATATGATACAATGTTTCCGATGTAGTGAATTGTGCCATATTGATGCTAATTGTCCATTCACCTCTGAACCTATGCAATGTGATACTGCTTATGTCCGTCACAGAATGTCTTTCTTTGCACAGCCTGCCTGTACTGCTGACCGACAGGCTGAGATAGATACGCAGATGTGTAAGGTGATTGTAGTGAGCAAACAAGTAGTGGCTCTGTTAGATTCTGACAGCCTGGTTACGCTTATGAAAGCTGAGTTAGTGAACTCCTTGGAGCGCAAGGGGAAAACTGTTGGTATGACCTGAATACATGGTGATACTCTGCATTATGTTACTGCAGAAGTGAACATAGGAACACAGTGTGGTTCCACTATAGTTTTGTGGATTTGGTGCCTGGCTTGAAGTATGATGTAATGTTGGGTAGAGACTTTACTCACTTCTGGAAGTTGTGGGAAAGTCGATAATAACCCTGACCCATTTGAGAGAGTTGCTGACGCAGTGGCAGGGGAAGCTTCTTCCGAGTTCGAGAAGTTCCCTGTTTCTAACGTGATTTTTTTAATGAGATGGGAAGTAACTCATTTGAGAGGGTTGCTGACGCAGTGGCAGGGGAAGTTGCTTCTGAGTCCGAGAAGTTCGATGTTTCTAGCGTGATTTTTTTTAACCAGAGATTAATGAGAGGGAAGGATTGCTAAGCCAGTTGGTCGACTGACTGGTCTTGAGGTCAGAAAAGAGACCTTGGCAGGGGAGCAGTCCAGTCCCTATGAAACTGTCACTAAGCCTAGGGGAAGAAAGCCAGTAAACTTAGGGCCTTTGGCTCCTGAAGTGACATTAGCAGGAAGTAAAGGAATTTCCTAGCAGAAATAGTGTTTTGTTCTCAGACGTGCCAGGCAAGGCCACAGTCATTGAACATGATATAATCACTGACCCAGGGGATAAGATTAACCTAAAGCTCTGTAGGTTAACAGAAGTCCAAAGGGAATCAGTGTCTAGAGAAATAAAAAATTGTTTGAACTGGGTGTAATGGATCGAAAGTTGAACAGTGTGTCAAAATTTGATGCCTAGCCAATGCCAATGGTGGATGAACTAGGTGAAAGGCTAGGAACAGCCAGGTATTTTACCACGTTAGACTTATCCAAAGAGTATTGGCAAGGGCCATTGGCTGAGGATGCCAAAGAAAAGACAGCTTTTCTGATGCCAGAAGGGTTGTTCCAATATAAGATGTTGCCCTTTGGGGTTACGTGGGGCACCAGCGACCTTCCAGAGGATGTTATACAGAGTTCTAAGATCCCATAGATGGTATGCTGTTGCTTGTTTAGGTGTTGTAGACATTCATAGTCCTGTTTGGCAGTGTCATTTGCCCAGGGTGCAAGCAGTGTCTGGGTTGCACCGTTGGCAGAGGTATAGTGAAGCCACACAGGCCAGGAGGCCAGCTGGCTAATGCAGACGCGTTGTCACGCATTCATTGTTTGGGGACTTCAGTTGTTCCGCCCCATAGGTCGAAACAAAGGGGGGGGATATATGATAGGATCACTGGTAAAGTGGTCTGTGGCAGGGACATTTGTCCCAGATTCCTGTCCTATGTGTTTTAAATCCCCAGGAGAAAGTCTGCAGTGTAGCAGGCTTGAGTCTCGGCTTTTTGAAAAGCCGGTTTGGGTCCTGGGAGTTGTGGGTGAGAGGAAGGGCTCCACCCACGGCCACTCCAGGTTGTGGGCCTTTCACCCTGGTAACAGGCTCATTAGGGCTTCCAGCTGAAGATGGCCAACATATGCTTAGTTTGTTTAGGGCTGAGTGTCTCACCTGGGTGAGCAGAAAGGGAGTCTGCTGGGAGTTGTAAAGTTAGAGCCCAGACAGGGCTAGGATTTATGTTTATGTTTTCTTTATGTTATTTCTGACATTGTACAATAAAGACTGGCGCCGACCAGCTTGTACTCGCATCCAGACTGGTGTGCTGTTTCTCCGGCTGCTGTGTGTGTAAGAAAGGAGTCCTTCTACCCAGGAGAGGGACCCTAACCTGCCTGAACATCACAATATAAATATATATTATATGCATGTGTGTGTATATATATATATATACACACACACATATATATATAAATATTCATATATATATATATCAATATATATGTGTGTGTGTGTATGTGTATATATATATATATATATATATATAGTGTGTGTGTGTGCATATACTGTATATATAAATGGGTACTTAAATGCAAGAATTCAAACGACAAACAGTGACTTTGTCCAAAGTTTCAGTCCATCTGGACTTTTAGCAAGAATGTTCTTAATAAAGTTCAGATGGACTGAAACGGTGAACACAGACACTATTTGTCATTTGAAGTCTTACATGATAGTACTGTACCTGTGAGCGTCGCCATTTCGCCAGTACAGTATTGATATTTGTATATTGAGGATGGCACCAGAGCAGGATTTTGTAATTTTTGGTGGTGAGATGGTAGTACTTGGAGATATATATTATATATATTGCAAAACCTGCATTTGCCCCTGCAATCCCACTGCCTGCCCACCGAGATCCCCGCTCTTCACACCACTCCCCGGAAAGAAAAAAACCACGTCGCATGGGGAGTAGGTCTCAGAACAACAATAACCAGGTAAGTGTGGGCACTGCCGGGGCTGGAGAGACAGAAACACAGGGGGGGGGGCCCTGTCTATTTTGTCAGTCCTGGGCCCCACAATTTCTGATGGCAGCCCTGGTAGCAATGTACAGGTTTCAGCTGGTATACACCTAGCCTCACTAGTAGCAGAGCAGAATGCACACAGGGTTAAAGTGGTGGCTGCTTTTTATACCCCCTGGCTAGCCCCTCCCTTTGTTATTATTATTTAAATTTCCCACCAATCATGAAGAGCCTCTTCTCTTGTTATGGGAAAGTCAAGATTCATCCAGCAAAATCTCACGATTTGTACGATCCGATGGATCGTGAGATTGGAAGCCAAATTGGCAGTATTTTGGACCAAATCTTGCTCATGACTGCCGGGGAGCTCCTGTGGAGAGTGCACGGCAAATCGTACACATCGGCAGATCATCAGCACATCGCCATGTGTGTGGCCAGCTTAAAAGAAGCAGTCCTAAGCAAACAGATGTAAGTATGTGGATACCAATATCCTGTGTAGCGATAGAGTGTCTGTGTCCGTCCTCACACTGAGATCACAGGCAGATGGAAATGAATACAAACCGTCCTTCTGGGGGAAAGGTAACTCCTGTTGTGGCTTATCAATTCATTCAGGTAGTCCTCTCCTCTTTTTCAATATATTCTGCAGTCTTCTCTGATTCGGATTTATCAGCCTGTACGTGGAGATCATGTGATCTCTTTTCACCAATCCACATGCATACCTACTTGACAAATTATCTTTAATGAGGAATCGGAATCTTTCAAAATTATTATTATTATTATTATTATCCTTTATTTATATGGCGCCACAAAGGTTCCGCAGCGCCTTACACAGTACATAAATGAGCACACAAGAAAAACAGTTAATAGTAATACAAAACAATGCAGGACAAGGACAAGGTTATAAACTCAGCTGCAAAACACAAGCAGCAGGACATGAGCAACCAGGTGTTAGGTGCCGTTGTGGGGAGTTAGGAGTAAATGATACTATAAGTAGGGGGAGGAGAAACACGAGAGGATGAGGGCCCTGCTCGTGAGAGCTTACATTCTAAAGGGGAAGGGCAGACAGACAGGGGCGACACAGAGGGGTAGATAGTGAAGAAGGAGCATGGAGCAGTGGGTTAGGATATGTGCTGCGGAATGTGTGTGTATAAGACGACCTGATGTTATGTAAAAATTAAGTCATTCATACATCTATCTCTATGATAGAAAATAGATTGTTTGTGTTATTTACATGAGAGATGTACAAAGTAAAGTAGAAGCACTTTAATTTGTGTGTTACATTTTAGCATCTATATACAGCCTGACAAGAAATGCAGCTATTATGGGACTGTCCCGCCATCCTAATACAGTAGTGACTACTTTAGTTCCAGCTGCTGGGTGCTATGCCATGCTCCTGTGAGTGGGTGCATCTCACATGCTAGACCCACTCACAAATGGGTGCAGCCATACATGATGTGGTCCCACAGGATGTTGCAGTACCCGGGCCCAGAATTTCTCTTGGCAGCCCTGGAGGTGACAGACAGAACGAGGAGGGAATGGGGCTTAGTAGTGGGGTAACAAGACCATGGAGGGAGGTGGTTGAGAGTGGAGGTATAGGAGAGGTGGGGGAAAGAAGCAGAGGGTTGGAAGCAGACTGATGAGAGAAAAAAAGGAAGAACAGCAAGTGGAGGAAACAGGAGGGGGAAGAGAGGGATGGATAAAGTAGAGGATTATGTGGACATAGAATATGGGGGTTGTGTGAAGTAAGGGTGTTCATGCTGTGGTCAAGGTAATAATTGAGATGTAAACTGGAGTGGAGGCTGTGAGATATAGAGTCAGTGTGGATTAAAGTTGTTAAATGTTCAAAAATACATGTAAAGAACAGTGCTGCTAATGTATGAGCGCAGCTCCAAAAGTGATATATAAAGGAGAGGTGTGTGAGTAGTGGGTGCAGGAATTAGTTTTTAAACAAATGATTAAAGTGGATAGATGTGACACAATTGGAAAAGGCAATACAAAATGAATGAGGACAAAATTACAATGTACCCGAGCTGATCCAGTCCAAAGTGTTCTGATCAACAAAGATCAATCAACAAGAGCAGCACACAGACAGGGGAGCACTTGCAGTGTCCAAGCAGTGAGTGCAGTAAGTAGTTGCCTGGATACAGCAGAAGATGTTGTTTTGTTCATTCACATAAATAAGTTGCTTCTTGTTGTTCAGAAATTGTTCTGGTTTTGAGTTTCTTTTCCCTCAGTTTTCCTCCAGTTTAACTCCAGCGTAACTCCGACTTAGTTATCAAATTGTATTTACACTTATAATCAGAACACTTTGAATCTTAACACAGACTATGGCAGCCACCGGCTATGCAGCCTGTGGTAGCAGTAATATCTAAAGTTACAAACATGTGTCTCTGTGCTCACTGATTGGGACCCCACCCCGAAAGCTCTAACACACACTAAATTGGGATGCAATAAAGTCTAAGATAAACAATTTGTGAGAAGGGGGGAGGCCAACAAAGATTCACAATACATTCCTAACTTCCTTTAGATAAATTGCTCTTAGTATAGCAGTAGTTGTAATTTACCCAGTATAAATTTTCAAAACTGTGCTGAGGCAATCACTAAAACAGCATCTGATGGGAGCAGTAGTTGTAATTTACCCAGTATAAATTTTCAAAACTGTGCTGAGGCAATCACTAAAACAGCATCTGATGGGAGCAGTAGTTGTAATTTACCTGTGGAATGCAGAGAAGAAGTCACATCAGTCTTTGCATGGTGCGCATATGACAAATAAGATCTGCAGCGTAACTCCGACTTAGTTATCAAATTGTATTTACACTTATAATCAGAACACTTTGAATCTTAACACAGACTATGGCAGCCACCGGCTATGCAGCCTGTGGTAGCAGTAATATCTAAAGTTACAAACATGTGTCTCTGTGCTCACTGATTGGGACCCCACCCCGAAAGCTCTAACACACACTAAATTGGGATGCAATAAAGTCTAAGATAAACAATTTGTGAGAAGGGGGGAGGCCAACAAAGATTCACAATACATTCCTAACTTCCTTTAGATAAATTGCTCTTAGTATAGCAGTAGTTGTAATTTACCCAGTATAAATTTTCAAAACTGTGCTGAGGCAATCACTAAAACAGCATCTGATGGGAGCAGTAGTTGTAATTTACCCAGTATAAATTTTCAAAACTGTGCTGAGGCAATCACTAAAACAGCATCTGATGGGAGCAGTAGTTGTAATTTACCTGTGGAATGCAGAGAAGAAGTCACATCAGTCTTTGCATGGTGCGCATATGACAAATAAGATCTGCAGCGTAACTCCGACTTAGTTATCAAATTGTATTTACACTTATAATCAGAACACTTTGAATCTTAACACAGACTATGGCAGCCACCGGCTATGCAGCCTGTGGTAGCAGTAATATCTAAAGTTACAAACATGTGTCTCTGTGCTCACTGATTGGGACCCCACCCCGAAAGCTCTAACACACACTAAATTGGGATGCAATAAAGTCTAAGATAAACAATTTGTGAGAAGGGGGGAGGCCAACAAAGATTCACAATACATTCCTAACTTCCTTTAGATAAATTGCTCTTAGTATAGCAGTAGTTGTAATTTACCCAGTATAAATTTTCAAAACTGTGCTGAGGCAATCACTAAAACAGCATCTGATGGGAGCAGTAGTTGTAATTTACCCAGTATAAATTTTCAAAACTGTGCTGAGGCAATCACTAAAACAGCATCTGATGGGAGCAGTAGTTGTAATTTACCTGTGGAATGCAGAGAAGAAGTCACATCAGTCTTTGCATGGTGCGCATATGACAAATAAGATCTGCAGCGTAACTCCGACTTAGTTATCAAATTGTATTTACACTTATAATCAGAACACTTTGAATCTTAACACAGACTATGGCAGCCACCGGCTATGCAGCCTGTGGTAGCAGTAATATCTAAAGTTACAAACATGTGTCTCTGTGCTCACTGATTGGGACCCCACCCCGAAAGCTCTAACACACACTAAATTGGGATGCAATAAAGTCTAAGATAAACAATTTGTGAGAAGGGGGGAGGCCAACAAAGATTCACAATACATTCCTAACTTCCTTTAGATAAATTGCTCTTAGTATAGCAGTAGTTGTAATTTACCCAGTATAAATTTTCAAAACTGTGCTGAGGCAATCACTAAAACAGCATCTGATGGGAGCAGTAGTTGTAATTTACCCAGTATAAATTTTCAAAACTGTGCTGAGGCAATCACTAAAACAGCATCTGATGGGAGCAGTAGTTGTAATTTACCTGTGGAATGCAGAGAAGAAGTCACATCAGTCTTTGCATGGTGCGCATATGACAAATAAGATCTGCAGCGTAACTCCGACTTAGTTATCAAATTGTATTTACACTTATAATCAGAACACTTTGAATCTTAACACAGACTATGGCAGCCACCGGCTATGCAGCCTGTGGTAGCAGTAATATCTAAAGTTACAAACATGTGTCTCTGTGCTCACTGATTGGGACCCCACCCCGAAAGCTCTAACACACACTAAATTGGGATGCAATAAAGTCTAAGATAAACAATTTGTGAGAAGGGGGGAGGCCAACAAAGATTCACAATACATTCCTAACTTCCTTTAGATAAATTGCTCTTAGTATAGCAGTAGTTGTAATTTACCCAGTATAAATTTTCAAAACTGTGCTGAGGCAATCACTAAAACAGCATCTGATGGGAGCAGTAGTTGTAATTTACCCAGTATAAATTTTCAAAACTGTGCTGAGGCAATCACTAAAACAGCATCTGATGGGAGCAGTAGTTGTAATTTACCTGTGGAATGCAGAGAAGAAGTCACATCAGTCTTTGCATGGTGCGCATATGACAAATAAGATCTGCAGCGTAACTCCGACTTAGTTATCAAATTGTATTTACACTTATAATCAGAACACTTTGAATCTTAACACAGACTATGGCAGCCACCGGCTATGCAGCCTGTGGTAGCAGTAATATCTAAAGTTACAAACATGTGTCTCTGTGCTCACTGATTGGGACCCCACCCCGAAAGCTCTAACACACACTAAATTGGGATGCAATAAAGTCTAAGATAAACAATTTGTGAGAAGGGGGGAGGCCAACAAAGATTCACAATACATTCCTAACTTCCTTTAGATAAATTGCTCTTAGTATAGCAGTAGTTGTAATTTACCCAGTATAAATTTTCAAAACTGTGCTGAGGCAATCACTAAAACAGCATCTGATGGGAGCAGTAGTTGTAATTTACCCAGTATAAATTTTCAAAACTGTGCTGAGGCAATCACTAAAACAGCATCTGATGGGAGCAGTAGTTGTAATTTACCTGTGGAATGCAGAGAAGAAGTCACATCAGTCTTTGCATGGTGCGCATATGACAAATAAGATCTGCAGCGTAACTCCGACTTAGTTATCAAATTGTATTTACACTTATAATCAGAACACTTTGAATCTTAACACAGACTATGGCAGCCACCGGCTATGCAGCCTGTGGTAGCAGTAATATCTAAAGTTACAAACATGTGTCTCTGTGCTCACTGATTGGGACCCCACCCCGAAAGCTCTAACACACACTAAATTGGGATGCAATAAAGTCTAAGATAAACAATTTGTGAGAAGGGGGGAGGCCAACAAAGATTCACAATACATTCCTAACTTCCTTTAGATAAATTGCTCTTAGTATAGCAGTAGTTGTAATTTACCCAGTATAAATTTTCAAAACTGTGCTGAGGCAATCACTAAAACAGCATCTGATGGGAGCAGTAGTTGTAATTTACCCAGTATAAATTTTCAAAACTGTGCTGAGGCAATCACTAAAACAGCATCTGATGGGAGCAGTAGTTGTAATTTACCTGTGGAATGCAGAGAAGAAGTCACATCAGTCTTTGCATGGTGCGCATATGACAAATAAGATCTGCAGCGTAACTCCGACTTAGTTATCAAATTGTATTTACACTTATAATCAGAACACTTTGAATCTTAACACAGACTATGGCAGCCACCGGCTATGCAGCCTGTGGTAGCAGTAATATCTAAAGTTACAAACATGTGTCTCTGTGCTCACTGATTGGGACCCCACCCCGAAAGCTCTAACACACACTAAATTGGGATGCAATAAAGTCTAAGATAAACAATTTGTGAGAAGGGGGGAGGCCAACAAAGATTCACAATACATTCCTAACTTCCTTTAGATAAATTGCTCTTAGTATAGCAGTAGTTGTAATTTACCCAGTATAAATTTTCAAAACTGTGCTGAGGCAATCACTAAAACAGCATCTGATGGGAGCAGTAGTTGTAATTTACCCAGTATAAATTTTCAAAACTGTGCTGAGGCAATCACTAAAACAGCATCTGATGGGAGCAGTAGTTGTAATTTACCTGTGGAATGCAGAGAAGAAGTCACATCAGTCTTTGCATGGTGCGCATATGACAAATAAGATCTGCAGCGTAACTCCGACTTAGTTATCAAATTGTATTTACACTTATAATCAGAACACTTTGAATCTTAACACAGACTATGGCAGCCACCGGCTATGCAGCCTGTGGTAGCAGTAATATCTAAAGTTACAAACATGTGTCTCTGTGCTCACTGATTGGGACCCCACCCCGAAAGCTCTAACACACACTAAATTGGGATGCAATAAAGTCTAAGATAAACAATTTGTGAGAAGGGGGGAGGCCAACAAAGATTCACAATACATTCCTAACTTCCTTTAGATAAATTGCTCTTAGTATAGCAGTAGTTGTAATTTACCCAGTATAAATTTTCAAAACTGTGCTGAGGCAATCACTAAAACAGCATCTGATGGGAGCAGTAGTTGTAATTTACCCAGTATAAATTTTCAAAACTGTGCTGAGGCAATCACTAAAACAGCATCTGATGGGAGCAGTAGTTGTAATTTACCTGTGGAATGCAGAGAAGAAGTCACATCAGTCTTTGCATGGTGCGCATATGACAAATAAGATCTGCAGCGTAACTCCGACTTAGTTATCAAATTGTATTTACACTTATAATCAGAACACTTTGAATCTTAACACAGACTATGGCAGCCACCGGCTATGCAGCCTGTGGTAGCAGTAATATCTAAAGTTACAAACATGTGTCTCTGTGCTCACTGATTGGGACCCCACCCCGAAAGCTCTAACACACACTAAATTGGGATGCAATAAAGTCTAAGATAAACAATTTGTGAGAAGGGGGGAGGCCAACAAAGATTCACAATACATTCCTAACTTCCTTTAGATAAATTGCTCTTAGTATAGCAGTAGTTGTAATTTACCCAGTATAAATTTTCAAAACTGTGCTGAGGCAATCACTAAAACAGCATCTGATGGGAGCAGTAGTTGTAATTTACCCAGTATAAATTTTCAAAACTGTGCTGAGGCAATCACTAAAACAGCATCTGATGGGAGCAGTAGTTGTAATTTACCTGTGGAATGCAGAGAAGAAGTCACATCAGTCTTTGCATGGTGCGCATATGACAAATAAGATCTGCAGCGTAACTCCGACTTAGTTATCAAATTGTATTTACACTTATAATCAGAACACTTTGAATCTTAACACAGACTATGGCAGCCACCGGCTATGCAGCCTGTGGTAGCAGTAATATCTAAAGTTACAAACATGTGTCTCTGTGCTCACTGATTGGGACCCCACCCCGAAAGCTCTAACACACACTAAATTGGGATGCAATAAAGTCTAAGATAAACAATTTGTGAGAAGGGGGGAGGCCAACAAAGATTCACAATACATTCCTAACTTCCTTTAGATAAATTGCTCTTAGTATAGCAGTAGTTGTAATTTACCCAGTATAAATTTTCAAAACTGTGCTGAGGCAATCACTAAAACAGCATCTGATGGGAGCAGTAGTTGTAATTTACCCAGTATAAATTTTCAAAACTGTGCTGAGGCAATCACTAAAACAGCATCTGATGGGAGCAGTAGTTGTAATTTACCTGTGGAATGCAGAGAAGAAGTCACATCAGTCTTTGCATGGTGCGCATATGACAAATAAGATCTGCAGCGTAACTCCGACTTAGTTATCAAATTGTATTTACACTTATAATCAGAACACTTTGAATCTTAACACAGACTATGGCAGCCACCGGCTATGCAGCCTGTGGTAGCAGTAATATCTAAAGTTACAAACATGTGTCTCTGTGCTCACTGATTGGGACCCCACCCCGAAAGCTCTAACACACACTAAATTGGGATGCAATAAAGTCTAAGATAAACAATTTGTGAGAAGGGGGGAGGCCAACAAAGATTCACAATACATTCCTAACTTCCTTTAGATAAATTGCTCTTAGTATAGCAGTAGTTGTAATTTACCCAGTATAAATTTTCAAAACTGTGCTGAGGCAATCACTAAAACAGCATCTGATGGGAGCAGTAGTTGTAATTTACCCAGTATAAATTTTCAAAACTGTGCTGAGGCAATCACTAAAACAGCATCTGATGGGAGCAGTAGTTGTAATTTACCTGTGGAATGCAGAGAAGAAGTCACATCAGTCTTTGCATGGTGCGCATATGACAAATAAGATCTGCAGCGTAACTCCGACTTAGTTATCAAATTGTATTTACACTTATAATCAGAACACTTTGAATCTTAACACAGACTATGGCAGCCACCGGCTATGCAGCCTGTGGTAGCAGTAATATCTAAAGTTACAAACATGTGTCTCTGTGCTCACTGATTGGGACCCCACCCCGAAAGCTCTAACACACACTAAATTGGGATGCAATAAAGTCTAAGATAAACAATTTGTGAGAAGGGGGGAGGCCAACAAAGATTCACAATACATTCCTAACTTCCTTTAGATAAATTGCTCTTAGTATAGCAGTAGTTGTAATTTACCCAGTATAAATTTTCAAAACTGTGCTGAGGCAATCACTAAAACAGCATCTGATGGGAGCAGTAGTTGTAATTTACCCAGTATAAATTTTCAAAACTGTGCTGAGGCAATCACTAAAACAGCATCTGATGGGAGCAGTAGTTGTAATTTACCTGTGGAATGCAGAGAAGAAGTCACATCAGTCTTTGCATGGTGCGCATATGACAAATAAGATCTGCAGCGTAACTCCGACTTAGTTATCAAATTGTATTTACACTTATAATCAGAACACTTTGAATCTTAACACAGACTATGGCAGCCACCGGCTATGCAGCCTGTGGTAGCAGTAATATCTAAAGTTACAAACATGTGTCTCTGTGCTCACTGATTGGGACCCCACCCCGAAAGCTCTAACACACACTAAATTGGGATGCAATAAAGTCTAAGATAAACAATTTGTGAGAAGGGGGGAGGCCAACAAAGATTCACAATACATTCCTAACTTCCTTTAGATAAATTGCTCTTAGTATAGCAGTAGTTGTAATTTACCCAGTATAAATTTTCAAAACTGTGCTGAGGCAATCACTAAAACAGCATCTGATGGGAGCAGTAGTTGTAATTTACCCAGTATAAATTTTCAAAACTGTGCTGAGGCAATCACTAAAACAGCATCTGATGGGAGCAGTAGTTGTAATTTACCTGTGGAATGCAGAGAAGAAGTCACATCAGTCTTTGCATGGTGCGCATATGACAAATAAGATCTGCAGCGTAACTCCGACTTAGTTATCAAATTGTATTTACACTTATAATCAGAACACTTTGAATCTTAACACAGACTATGGCAGCCACCGGCTATGCAGCCTGTGGTAGCAGTAATATCTAAAGTTACAAACATGTGTCTCTGTGCTCACTGATTGGGACCCCACCCCGAAAGCTCTAACACACACTAAATTGGGATGCAATAAAGTCTAAGATAAACAATTTGTGAGAAGGGGGGAGGCCAACAAAGATTCACAATACATTCCTAACTTCCTTTAGATAAATTGCTCTTAGTATAGCAGTAGTTGTAATTTACCCAGTATAAATTTTCAAAACTGTGCTGAGGCAATCACTAAAACAGCATCTGATGGGAGCAGTAGTTGTAATTTACCCAGTATAAATTTTCAAAACTGTGCTGAGGCAATCACTAAAACAGCATCTGATGGGAGCAGTAGTTGTAATTTACCTGTGGAATGCAGAGAAGAAGTCACATCAGTCTTTGCATGGTGCGCATATGACAAATAAGATCTGCAGCGTAACTCCGACTTAGTTATCAAATTGTATTTACACTTATAATCAGAACACTTTGAATCTTAACACAGACTATGGCAGCCACCGGCTATGCAGCCTGTGGTAGCAGTAATATCTAAAGTTACAAACATGTGTCTCTGTGCTCACTGATTGGGACCCCACCCCGAAAGCTCTAACACACACTAAATTGGGATGCAATAAAGTCTAAGATAAACAATTTGTGAGAAGGGGGGAGGCCAACAAAGATTCACAATACATTCCTAACTTCCTTTAGATAAATTGCTCTTAGTATAGCAGTAGTTGTAATTTACCCAGTATAAATTTTCAAAACTGTGCTGAGGCAATCACTAAAACAGCATCTGATGGGAGCAGTAGTTGTAATTTACCCAGTATAAATTTTCAAAACTGTGCTGAGGCAATCACTAAAACAGCATCTGATGGGAGCAGTAGTTGTAATTTACCTGTGGAATGCAGAGAAGAAGTCACATCAGTCTTTGCATGGTGCGCATATGACAAATAAGATCTGCAGCGTAACTCCGACTTAGTTATCAAATTGTATTTACACTTATAATCAGAACACTTTGAATCTTAACACAGACTATGGCAGCCACCGGCTATGCAGCCTGTGGTAGCAGTAATATCTAAAGTTACAAACATGTGTCTCTGTGCTCACTGATTGGGACCCCACCCCGAAAGCTCTAACACACACTAAATTGGGATGCAATAAAGTCTAAGATAAACAATTTGTGAGAAGGGGGGAGGCCAACAAAGATTCACAATACATTCCTAACTTCCTTTAGATAAATTGCTCTTAGTATAGCAGTAGTTGTAATTTACCCAGTATAAATTTTCAAAACTGTGCTGAGGCAATCACTAAAACAGCATCTGATGGGAGCAGTAGTTGTAATTTACCCAGTATAAATTTTCAAAACTGTGCTGAGGCAATCACTAAAACAGCATCTGATGGGAGCAGTAGTTGTAATTTACCTGTGGAATGCAGAGAAGAAGTCACATCAGTCTTTGCATGGTGCGCATATGACAAATAAGATCTGCAGCGTAACTCCGACTTAGTTATCAAATTGTATTTACACTTATAATCAGAACACTTTGAATCTTAACACAGACTATGGCAGCCACCGGCTATGCAGCCTGTGGTAGCAGTAATATCTAAAGTTACAAACATGTGTCTCTGTGCTCACTGATTGGGACCCCACCCCGAAAGCTCTAACACACACTAAATTGGGATGCAATAAAGTCTAAGATAAACAATTTGTGAGAAGGGGGGAGGCCAACAAAGATTCACAATACATTCCTAACTTCCTTTAGATAAATTGCTCTTAGTATAGCAGTAGTTGTAATTTACCCAGTATAAATTTTCAAAACTGTGCTGAGGCAATCACTAAAACAGCATCTGATGGGAGCAGTAGTTGTAATTTACCCAGTATAAATTTTCAAAACTGTGCTGAGGCAATCACTAAAACAGCATCTGATGGGAGCAGTAGTTGTAATTTACCTGTGGAATGCAGAGAAGAAGTCACATCAGTCTTTGCATGGTGCGCATATGACAAATAAGATCTGCAGCGTAACTCCGACTTAGTTATCAAATTGTATTTACACTTATAATCAGAACACTTTGAATCTTAACACAGACTATGGCAGCCACCGGCTATGCAGCCTGTGGTAGCAGTAATATCTAAAGTTACAAACATGTGTCTCTGTGCTCACTGATTGGGACCCCACCCCGAAAGCTCTAACACACACTAAATTGGGATGCAATAAAGTCTAAGATAAACAATTTGTGAGAAGGGGGGAGGCCAACAAAGATTCACAATACATTCCTAACTTCCTTTAGATAAATTGCTCTTAGTATAGCAGTAGTTGTAATTTACCCAGTATAAATTTTCAAAACTGTGCTGAGGCAATCACTAAAACAGCATCTGATGGGAGCAGTAGTTGTAATTTACCCAGTATAAATTTTCAAAACTGTGCTGAGGCAATCACTAAAACAGCATCTGATGGGAGCAGTAGTTGTAATTTACCTGTGGAATGCAGAGAAGAAGTCACATCAGTCTTTGCATGGTGCGCATATGACAAATAAGATCTGCAGCGTAACTCCGACTTAGTTATCAAATTGTATTTACACTTATAATCAGAACACTTTGAATCTTAACACAGACTATGGCAGCCACCGGCTATGCAGCCTGTGGTAGCAGTAATATCTAAAGTTACAAACATGTGTCTCTGTGCTCACTGATTGGGACCCCACCCCGAAAGCTCTAACACACACTAAATTGGGATGCAATAAAGTCTAAGATAAACAATTTGTGAGAAGGGGGGAGGCCAACAAAGATTCACAATACATTCCTAACTTCCTTTAGATAAATTGCTCTTAGTATAGCAGTAGTTGTAATTTACCCAGTATAAATTTTCAAAACTGTGCTGAGGCAATCACTAAAACAGCATCTGATGGGAGCAGTAGTTGTAATTTACCCAGTATAAATTTTCAAAACTGTGCTGAGGCAATCACTAAAACAGCATCTGATGGGAGCAGTAGTTGTAATTTACCTGTGGAATGCAGAGAAGAAGTCACATCAGTCTTTGCATGGTGCGCATATGACAAATAAGATCTGCAGCGTAACTCCGACTTAGTTATCAAATTGTATTTACACTTATAATCAGAACACTTTGAATCTTAACACAGACTATGGCAGCCACCGGCTATGCAGCCTGTGGTAGCAGTAATATCTAAAGTTACAAACATGTGTCTCTGTGCTCACTGATTGGGACCCCACCCCGAAAGCTCTAACACACACTAAATTGGGATGCAATAAAGTCTAAGATAAACAATTTGTGAGAAGGGGGGAGGCCAACAAAGATTCACAATACATTCCTAACTTCCTTTAGATAAATTGCTCTTAGTATAGCAGTAGTTGTAATTTACCCAGTATAAATTTTCAAAACTGTGCTGAGGCAATCACTAAAACAGCATCTGATGGGAGCAGTAGTTGTAATTTACCCAGTATAAATTTTCAAAACTGTGCTGAGGCAATCACTAAAACAGCATCTGATGGGAGCAGTAGTTGTAATTTACCCAGTATAAATTTTCAAAACTGTGCTGAGGCAATCACTAAAACAGCATCTGATGGGAGCAGTAGTTGTAATTTACCCAGTATAAATTTTCAAAACTGTGCTGAGGCAATCACTAAAACAGCATCTGATGGGAGCAGTAGTTGTAATTTACCTGTGGAATGCAGAGAAGAAGTCACATCAGTCTTTGCATGGTGCGCATATGACAAATAAGATCTGCAGCGTAACTCCGACTTAGTTATCAAATTGTATTTACACTTATAATCAGAACACTTTGAATCTTAACACAGACTATGGCAGCCACCGGCTATGCAGCCTGTGGTAGCAGTAAATATATATATACATTGCATTATCTGTAATGGGGATCAAAGCCTTCCAGGCTTTGCTGAGACCCCACCAGGATGCAGTACTATGTCTATGTGAAGAAGTACATTGCGTATACGCATTAGTCAGCAAACTGTAGCCAGCAGCAACTCAGCAGAAGACACCGCCAAGGAGGGGGACATCGCGAGACCTCACAGGGCATGCACATCATCTTAAATATCAGCAGCATATTCATAAGTATCACAGTTATACTATATATATATATATATATATATGTGTATGTAATATATGTATATATATGTGTGTTTGTGTATATGTATAATATATATATATATATATATATATATATATATATATATATATTAGGGATGTGCAGGATCGGATAGGTTCCAGTTTGCACGCCAAGTTCTGATTTTTCCACAAAAAAAATTGGTTCTCAGAAAGAGGCAAAATGTCATCTTTCATGGACAAACATCATCATTCCTGGACAAAAGTCCATGAAAGATGATGTTTGTCCATGAAAGATGACGTTTTGCCTCTTTCTGAGACCCGATTATTTTTGGAGGGAAAAATCCGAACTCGATGTGCAAACTTTCAGCGGGACTTTCTGACTTTTTGGACATTGTACCATTGTACCACCTGCAGGACACAGTTGCGCATGTGCCCGTCATCCGCATTGTGACTGGGGCTGCCCCACTGCTCCTGGACCTCTGGCCAAGCCCCCAGCATGACGAGAACAGAGACATGGGGCCTGATTCAGCAAGGATCGCAATTGCAAAGCTGCATGCAGGCTATAGATATATGATGTATGCACGCACGCAGTTTTACAATTGTGATCCTTGTAGATATGGTAATGCAGCAGGAGGCAACATGCCTCCTGTGCATTACTTATCCGAGCTGCGTTGTCCAACGCAGCATTGGATAAACTGCATACCATCGGCCGGCTAAGGTGACCCATGGGGTCACGCAGCCGGCAGCCACAGTTTAGAGGAAGAGGCCAGGAAATCTCCATCTGCAGACAGAGATCCTGGCCTCTTCCCTCCCCCCCAATGGCAGCGAGACGCCTCCGTTTTGGGTAAAGGAGGCTGTTGTCAACCCCCTCCCCACCCCCAAACAGCAGCAGACTGTCAATCATTGACAGTCTGCTGCCAGTTTATAAGCGGGCTCGCAGACTTGTTCTGCATATGCGCAGAACGGATCATGATGTGCAGCCCCATCCCCAAAAAGTGCTCACAAGGGGGTGGGGCTGCGCATCAGAGACACGGGGGGGGGCGCTAAAGTACTGCCTTGCACCGGGTGACAAAGCTTCTAGTTTCGGCCCTGTTCTGACTGTCGGCATCCCGCATGCTGGGATGCCGACTACATCCCTTTGTAATGCACTGTAACTAAGAAGCATTTTCGGGCTTCTTAGACACTCTGCTCAAGCAGAGTTACAGAGGACTTGGTGCGCCAAGGATGGCTATTTGGCATGACGGTAGCAATAGTGTATGAGGACACATCTGTACAAACTCTCAATCAGTTAGATGTATTCAGTTCTTATCTCACAGCAAAACCTATTCTGCCATAACTCTCAACTTATGTCACTGGATCCCCAGCTCAAGCAAGGGAACCTGAAATGTCACTATGAGGTTGATGTATCAAGCACTGACAAGAGTGGAGAAGTGGACCAGTAAAGAAGACCAGTCAGCATCTACCTATCATTTTATAAAGTGTAGTTGATCGATGCTTCCTCAAAACTAATTGATTACTATGGGCAACTTCTCCACTGGTTCACTCCACTCTTTTTACTGCTTGATACATCAACCCCTAATACTTTTAGGCACTTTATTTCACAATCTGTGCTCTCACAGACCTTGGCACATACAGTATCTATATCTGGGGCATATGTATCATTATTTGTAAAAGAGACCTGTAATTTTCAGACTTTTAACGCCTGTTATCGCGTCTCTGAATTTAATTTTTTTTGCCATAAGTATCAATGTTGAGCTAGTTTAAATGAAAATGTGACAAACTATATAGGTTTGCAATTTTTTTACTATATTTTTCCATTTTTATCTCTTCTGTCTTTAGGCAAATGCCATAACAGTGTGATTACTGTGCTAAGCTTGGTGGTATTGGTGTAATTGGTGTAAGGACTGTAGTTCAAGTGTCCAGTCCTCCCTGTATTTGTGTGAGTGCATATATATAAGTATTCATAAATGCTAATTTAATTGATACAAACATTTATTTAACAATATTAGATATTTAAAAAATTGATAATTACATTAACATTACTGGATATAGTTACAAAAAACCCACTCCTGTTCCAAAAAACGCCTTCAGATCATGCCAATAATTACTGAATCCTTGAGGTAAGATTTTAAATTAATATGAAAATTAACGCAATTCCATTCATTTATATGGTTCCAGAACTCTTCTGCATTATTACTGATCCAAATAAATAACGCAACAAAAAATGTGATAACACATATACTTCTGCGAAAAAATAAAAATGTGATAAAAACACGAAAAAGCCTTTAAACAGCATTTTATCGCAAAAACAGCTTTGACACGTATACATCAAAGATTGAAGAGAATGTATTAAGCTCGGGAAAGTGATAAATTGGAAAGTAATAAAACAATTATCTCCTGTCATTTTTTAAACACAGCCAGTAAAATTACAGTTAGGAGCTGATTGGTTAGTACTTCATATCTTTCCACTTTATTTCTCTCCAATCTTTGATACATCAACCCCTTAGTCACAGTACTCTAGTCTCAACCCATCCCTCCGTGAGCATCACAACTCATAGACCACAGACTGTACATTTTGTTTTATTGTTGTGTAACAGAATTGAAGAGGAATTCCAAGGTAAGACTAACTATTGCATTGCATGACAATTTTAATTCATCCAAGTAGTAGTGATATTCAATTTTTCTAATCTAGTTCCTATATACCCCATGGAAAGAGTTTTATGACTCTGACAAAGACTATGATGCTCTTCCATAGTTACTGAATTGTTAAGCAAGACCGATGCATTGTGTAACACTCTGGAGGAAGGGAGTTCTTCCACGCGGTTCTTCCTCCTTTCTCGCAATGTAGATTCAGCTGATATGAGAGTGAATATGAATGACAGAGAGGCAATGGTACTGGCAAAGCTTACTTACTCCAAGCTCAGTAACCGACATTGAGATCCTTTAACCCTTTATTTTCTGGATTAAAAGAAGTTAAGATGACTAAAGACAACCTGGAAATAACACGTTCAATAACACATTTATGCACAATTAAATTTCTTTGGACAATTCGATAACTTGTTTGTTGGCAATTAAATAGACACTTCAATGGACAAGAAAACATACATTTCAACATACAAATACCTAGACACTTCAATAAATGACTAACCTAGCAATTAAATTAAATAGAGAGGCAAATTTCCTTCAGATAACTCACAATGGTGTCTCAATCAGGATCCAGAACTACTGTCTAGCACAAACGTGGTTTAGTTAAAACCCAGAACACAATAGCAATGAGGTAAAGTGTATCCTGGTGCGCAAATAGTCCTTTATCGCAGAGGTACAATACCCTCTAGAAAGATAAAGTCACTGTGGTGTATCCTTTACCATAGTAGAAATAAAGTCCCACACAATATCTCAGTCTCTCATTGGAGGTTAAGGTTAAATGGTGACAGACAATAGTTCCTTTAACGAACAGGTGATATAAAGCAGATCCTGCAGAAAGCTTATTGCCCCTAAAACTGACGTTCCTATATGAGCCATATTTATTGTTGTTTAAATGTTAGTGGTTGTTTGACAAAAGAATGACAGTATATTATAAAGTAGCACAATCCCTCCCTTAATTAAACATCTATTATATAACAGGTCGCTTCAAAGAGGACTAGATCTCTAACAATACTATAATTTGTGTCTAACCTAAGAATTTGTTTAAGAAATGCAATCTACAGTATTTTTAAGTTTTGTATTTTTTTTTTACAAGTGGAACTAAAGACTGAATCTGGGCAATTACAAATGCATTCAAATGTCTCTAGAGACTGGTCCTTGCCTCTCCAGGATATCATTCCCAGGGTTGAGGCAATTGAGGCAAAATAAAAAATAAAATCTGAATTATGTTCACGATTTGGGACATTTTGCTAAATATGCCATCAAGTCTTTTTACATGGCCTCTATGTTATTAGTGTAAGCCTACTACTCTGAATTATAAAAATGTTACGTCTCAATGAAAACAAAAAACCACAAAGCTGGGGAGATCAACAATTTAGTCTTATATACAAAACCACAAACTGGGAGAACAGCCAAGTCTGAGGTTTTATGTGTGTTGGGATCAGTGTTGCTTCAGTGTCGCCAGCTGCATTAGAGGCTGCCTCCCAGTGGCTGCATGCTGCATCTGCGCTCTTAATGAGGTGCACAACCAGCTTGTGTATTGGGTTGAATCATATCAGACAACTTAATTTATAAGTGCACACATATCACCTACATCCTTGTTATCAAAAAAAAATCCTACTTACTTTTATGTTATTTTAACATTTTAATATTGAATATTACTATTGAAGCCAATGCTGTCTTCAGGCAGCAATTGAAATAAATGCTGCTTCCCACCTCTGGAACTCTCTCCCTCTCCCCATCAGACTCTCCACTTCTCTACAATCTTTCAAATGGGCTCTCAAGACCTACTACTTCATCAAGCCTTCCAGCTCTCATCCTAACCCGCAGCTACATGCTCCTTCCTTCCAGTCTACACCATCTGTGACACACTTGCCCTTCCCCTTTAGAATGTAAGCTGTCACGAGCAGGGCCCTCTTCCCTCTTGTACTTATCTTTACCTATACTTTCATTTACTTCCTACTCCCCACTAAGGCACCTAACACTTGGTTACTTACGCCCTATTGCTTATTTGAGTGTTATGATCGCTAATGCAGAAATGTATATAAACCATTTCCTTGTCCTGCATTGTATTGTACTGTAAGTCACTGGTTTCTAATTCACTTTTTTGGTTATGCACTTTATAAGGCGCTTCGGAGCACTTGTGGCATCATATAAATAAACAACAATAATAATCATAATAATTCTAATCATAATAATAATATGACATGAAGTCCAATTCCTGCAAATACTTTTCTAGTACCCATAAACACCAGATAGTTATGAAAATAGCCTTTTATTATTTTTCTTGCACATCACACTTCTGATATAGCATGCAATCATTTTACTTTATTTATACATTATGTATACTCTCATACAGTACTGTATGTCGTTTTTTGTTTCCATTAAAAATGCTCATTGTATCATACAGAAATAAGTATAGGTTTGCTAGGCTTAATTAAAAATAATTTCACCCTCTTAATTTTACTCTTTCTAGAAGTCAGAATGATAGCTGCAGAAGAGCTGAAGCTCTGTAGCACAGACTATGTATTGCCCATGATGCAGAAAGACTTTGAGGTATATTTTCCTAGCAGCTGCTTTCTCAAAGTGGATTTGACCGCTAAGTTTAAAAAGGCAATAACAATTATTTTGCAATTGTTTTAAGTGCATTGCTTTTTGCCCTTTTAAATCCAGTGGTCAAATACACTGTTTAGTAAATATACCCTTTTGATAAATAAAGATGGTTAGTCATATATTATGCTGGGCATACACTGCCAGATATAATGTCTGTCAGACCGACAGACATTTTATCTGGCCGGCTGCCAGCCGCAGGTGTCCGCGGCATACACTGTGAGAGAAATCTCACAGTGTATAGCCCGACATCCGCGCTCCGACCCCGGGGGAGGAGACATTTCCCTGTTCCTTCCGTAGGAAGGAACACAGGAAATGTCTGTCTGTCGGCTGCGCTGGGCATACACTGCCCGATGCGGCCGACAGTTTCCTGGGTAAATATCGCATCGGACGGGCATGCTGGACAATCCAGCATGCCCGACCGAGCAATATTTAACCCTCGGTCGCCCGCACACACGCTACAATTATCGCGGCGATCCACCGATATCAGGCGGATCGTCCCGATAATTGCAGCGTGTATGGCCAGCATTAGTGATCCTTCTATCTAGGCACAAATTGTGAAGAATTAGAGACCATTTGGAATGGACCATTTATCACTGGCACTTTCAAGCCAGCTGTCTAGTAACCTTTGCCCTTAGATGCTCACAATAAGTAAGTGAGAGTCCTGTCTACTGATGTAATGGTCAAAGTAACTAGTATAGACCACACAACATGGGCCCTTCCATCAAGTACAAAATGCTCTGTACTTCATTCTTAATTCATAATCACAGTGCCGTATGCCGAACTAGATGATAAAGAAGGTTTCAACACATGACTGCAATCATAATTTAATAGGAAAGTCCAAGATCAGGGCATCTGGTACCAAATGTAAGGAGTCATGCTGTAAGCAGGGGTGCCGATAGGGGGGGGGGCACAAATTATCCGGGCCCGGGCTTGCTTGAGGGGCCCGGCGGGGGCCCAGGTCCGGCACCGCCCCCTCCCTTCTACATAACAGCAGCCCAGCTCACACTGCTGTGTGCTGGGCTGCAGTGGTAGACTGCTCACAGTCAGAGGAGTAGCGTGGAACCATGGCGCCTGGAGAAAGTGCATGTCGTAGCACCCCCCTCCCTGTACTCAACTGTGCCAGTGGGGTATGGCCTGTCACCCATTCCACATCGACAGAAATAATGTCCAGAATATAGCAATGTTGGCCGTATGCTCGTTCCGAGCGATGTTTGCACATCTGCGCATGCGTATGGTTTTCTAATACGCATACGCGTGCGCAGAAAATCGCTCGGAACGAGCATACGGCCGAAAATCGTTTGTTCGCTATATAGCGAATACCTGCTATTTTGAGTGACAGGAGGAGGCATATGTGGGTGGTAACAGGGGAAGGTGCTTGAAAACGGGGAGTGGAATTCAGAACGCAGGCGTGCTTAAAGGTCAAAACGGGCGTTTTATGGGTGTGCATAATTAATACAGCAGCGTCATCGACCACGTCACTTGGTTGTTTTATAGTCAGAACTGCTCGCAATATAGCGGTAGGAAGAACCAGCCACAAGAATAGCGAGCAGTTCATACGCTGTTCGATGTACTCGATTCATCTAATAAATAGCGGACATGACGTATGATGCGAGTGGCCAGGGGGCGTATTTTTCAAATAAAAGACCGCATGTTTTGTTCGCTCGTTCAGACATAGAGGCGGCAACAGACCGCAAAGAGCGAACGGTTCATTTGAATAGCCACCCCCTTTTTCTGAATGAGCGAGCGCTAATAGCGTCCGGCTCTGAATCAGACCCAAAATTCCTTGTTCATGGAAAAGCTAATGGTGCTTTATATAGAAATTGTCCAGCAAGAGTCTATAGTTACCAGTTCCAGTGTCCAAATGATATTATGGGGTCCTTTAGCAACGCTGGTGAAGCCTTTGCAGTGGAAATAGTCCCCTAGGCACAGGTCCGGTCCGCTGGTATTAAACAGCTGTCTGTGGCACCAATGGCAAAGTATGGATATGCTCCTGCTGAATATTGTGTGGTGGAAGGTGTCAGCCAGGAGGTATACTGAAATGAAGAGAAAAACAGCAAACAGTGGCAGTATCACGCTGGGCATTGAGGTCCCATTGGTGGGAATAGAATGCTTCGGTGATGTGATGTGACATTAAGGGGTAGCTCCTTTGGCACTGCTTTATTTATGTATAGCACCTAGGATATGACTTTTATCTCATTTTAATCATTGTTATTAGTCAATAGAGCAGATTGTATTATATATTATGATCATTTAACTTAAATTGACAGAATACATGTGCTAGAGTGAGATTCCACAGGGTACACAGCTTATTACTGCGATTACTGCCCCAAGCAGCTTTCACTGGTGTGAGAACACCTATGGAAAGCTCCCTTCTCAGCTATGCTCCTACTTCACAAATATACAGTCAGGTCCATAAATATTGGGACATTGACAGAATTTTCATATTTTGACCTCTATTCACAACCACAATATCTTTGAAATGAAACAAACACGATGTGATTTAACTGCAGACTTTCAGATTTAATTTGAGGGTAATTACATCCAAATCAGGTGAACGGTGTAGGAATTACAACGGTTTCTATATGTGCCTCCCAGTTTTTAAGGGGCCAAAAGTAATGGGACAAACTAAACAATCCTAAATCTAAACTTTCACTTTTTAATACTTTGTTGCAAATCCTTTGCAGGCAATTTCAGCCTGAAGTCTGGAATGCATAGACATCACCAGACGCTGGGTTTCATCCCTGGTGATGCTCTGCCAGGCAAATACTGCGAATGTCTTCAGTTCCTGCTTGTTCTTGGGGCATTTTCCCTTCAGTTTTGTCTTCATCAAGTGAACTGCATGCTCAATCGGATTCAGGTCAGGGGATTGACTTGGCCATTGCATAACATTCCACTTTTTAGCCTTAAAAAACTCTTTGGTTGCTTTTGCAGTATGCTTCGGGTCATTGTCCATCTGCACTGTGAAGCGCCGTCCAATGAGTTCTGAAGCATTTGACTGAATATGAGCATATAATATTGCCCGAAACACTTCAGAATTCATTCTGCTGCTTTTGTCAGCAGTCACATCATCAATAAATACAAGGGAACAAGTTCCATTGGCAGCCATACATGCCCACGCCATGACACTACCACCACCATGGTTCAATGATGAGGTGGTATGTTTTGGATCATGCGCAGTTCCTTTCCTTCTCCATACTCTTCTCTTCCCATCACTCTGGTACAAGTTGATCTTTGTCTCATCTGTCCATAGGATGTTGTTCCAGAACTGTAATTTTTAACTTTTTAGATGTTGTTTGGCAAACTCTAATCTGGTCTTCCTGTTTTTGTGGCTCACCAATGGTTTGCATCTTGTGGTGAGCCCTCTATATTCACTCTTGTGAAGTCTTCTCTTGATTGTTGACTTTGACACATATACATCTACCTCTTGGAGAGTGTTCTTGATTTGGCCAACTGTTGTGAAGGGGTTTTTTATTTACCAGGGAAATAATTCTTTTGTCATCCACCACAGTTGTTTTCCGTGGTCTTCCGGGTCTTTTGGTGTTGCTGAGCTCTCCGGTGCGTTCTTTCTTTTTAAGAATGTTCCAAACAGTTGATTTGGCCACACCTAATGTTTTTGCTATCTCTCTGATGGGTTTGTTTTGATTTTTCAGCCTAATGATGGCTTGCTTCACTAATAGTGACAGCTCTTTGGATCTCATATTGAGAGTTGACAGCAACTGATTCCAAATGCAAATGTCACACCTAGAATCAACTCCAGACCTTTTACCTGATTAATTGATAATTAAATAACGAGGGAATAGCCCACACCTGTCCATGAAATAGCTTTTGAGTTGATAGTCCCATTACTTTTGGCCCCTTAAAAAGTGGGAGGCACATATTGAAACCGTTGTAATTCCTACACCGTTCACCCGATTTGGATGTAATTACCCTCAAATTAAATCTGAAAGTCTGCAGTTAAAGCACATCTTGTTTGTTTCATTTCAAAGCCATTGTGGTGGTGAATAGAGGCCAAAATCTGAAAATGTTGTCAATGTCCCAATATTTATGGACCTGACTGTACATTTGCACCTATATTAATGTGAGTACTACTAATCATGTTCTGTCTACCACCATTATTTCAGGTCTCCTAATACAGTATATTTTAAAAGACCTTTCAAATAACACTTTGTGGTCATGCCTAGGAACACCTCATTACTTTATATAGCAAGCAGTGACTTTTTTTTAAACTCATACCTGCCAATAAGAAAAGGAGAGGAGAGGGGTGGTGACAGAAACCAATAAGAAAAGGAGAGGAGAGGGGTGGTGAAAGAAGCCAATAAGAAAGGAAAGGGGAAGGACAAAGAGTTGATCAGAGAGGGGTGGTGATAGAAGCCAAAAAAAAAGGAGTGGACAGGGGCAAAGAGCCATGATAGATAATGGAGGGAATTAAAGAGGTGAGAAGTGAATGTAGTCAATCTGACAGGAAAGGGGAGGTGACAGAAGATAATCACATAGGAGGCAATCCGGGCATCTTGAGGGAGCATAAAATGTAGAAACGGATCTTAGATCCATAACTTATTTAGGATTTAGAGCAAGCAAACCGAGATAAAACTGACAGGCTCCCATCATACTGTGCAGTGCCCCATGAATTCCGCAAACCTGAATGGTGCCCTCTGTCCATTTTGGTGCCCGGAGCTTATGCTCCACTGGAACCACCCTCGCTACTCCACTGCTCACAGTTGCTAAGCAGCAGCTGGAGCAGTCTCCTATGCCTATGGGGGGAGCAATCACGCTGATTGCACCCCCCATTGGCTGTGCACAGGGCTGAGGGGCTCCATGCACCCCCCTCCCCAGTGTGCAGCGTCACTGGAAAATAATTTTTTCTTTTTATTTCTTCGAAGGGGGTGTGTCCTCACCTCCCGCGAGTAGCCACGCCCCCTGTCACCAGGGCCCGGCGCGGCTGTCGGCGGCCCTGGCTGTATGGTGTGCATATGCCCTTACAAACCAATGTCTATTATTATACATTAATTACAGGAGTGAGAAACATTGTTACTGATAATAAAGTTTATTGAAAGTCATGGTTATACAGGTTGAGTCTCCCATATCCAAAATTCTTGGGACCAGGGGAATTTTTGATATCGGAATATTCCGTATTTTGGATTATTTGCATATCATAATGAAATATCTTGGGAATGGGAACCAAATTTATACACTGCATGCATTTATGTGTTATATACACCTTATACACACAACCTGCAGGTACTTATATACAATATTTTCAATAATTTTGTGGCTCAAACAAAAAGTTTGTGTACATACCTGAAATTCATATATACCTTATACACAGGGGCGCCGAGAGGGGGGGGAGCGGGTACCGCCCCTCCACCCTTCTACATAACAGCAGCCCAGCACACGCTGCTGTGTGCTGGGCTACAGTGGGAGACTGCTCACAGTTGTTAGCAGCAGCTGGAGCAGTCTCCTATGCCTAAGGGGGGAGCGATCACGCTGATCGCGCCCCCCATTGGCTGTGCATCGGGCTGAGGGGCTCACAGCGCCCCCTCCCAGCGCTAAGCGGTGCTGCTAAAAAAAAATATTTTTTCCAGCGATTAGGCAACGCCCCCTGTCACCCGGGCCCGGCGCTGCTCTTAGCGGTCCTGCTTATACACAGCTTGAAGGTAATTTTATACAATATTTTTAATAATTTTGTGCCTTCAACAAAGTTTGTGTACATTGAACCATCAAAAAGCAAAAGTTTGACTGTCAGTTATGCTAAAATAATTCTGTATTTCGGAATATTCCGTATTTCAGAATATTTGAATATGGGAGACTCAACCTGTAACTGTGCCATACAGTCCACAATGGGTTTTGCTATCCTGTTTAATAGAGTTACATCTTTGATGTGAAGGAACTTTCCCTGCTGGTTTGGATTCTGCATCGCTGAACTAATTTCTAGAGTTTGATAGTTTGCTGTTACTCAGAACTATTCACAGATATAGAGTACAGTGTATGAGGAAATATCTTCTTTTCTGGCTGGTGGAGAAAGTGCCTTTCTATATGTCCATAAAACTACACTTTCAATACTATGATTACAAGTTAGAAAATATTATGGGGCAAATAATTACCACATTTCTTATAGTTTATTGGCATAAAACATTGATATAGTATTGAAATTCAAACGTAAAAGACCCCAAACATCTGCAATGTATTGGGCCAATTCCCTGATGCCCAGATGGCGGGTCGGGACATCTGTGAAATCCAACATAAGGAATTTCACCGGTTGTTCAATGGATCAGCAATTATCAATGGCCACTTATGGATGTTTCCGACCGCCAGATTGATGGTTAGGGGAATCGGTGAAATGGCCACCTGATGTTCCTTAATACTCTCTCAATGAACAATTAGATCCTGGGCATATAGGGCCTGATTCAGACCCACTCACGAGCGGCTGTCCGCTCGCAAGTGGGTCGATGGTGTGCACTGAGCATGCGCACGACGGAGGGAGCGCCGTAGTGCACATGCGCGAGACGCAACGAGCGAAGGACTTTCCTTCGTTCGTTGTGTCTGATCAAAGGGGGCGTGCTGTTGATGTTGATTGACAGCACGTCCCCTTTGGTGGGCGTGCCGAGGGCGTGCCTCCCAGACGGGGGCGTTCCCAAGGGAACGCCTACCGTCAGAAGCCGGCCCACTGACATCACTAGTGATGTCAGTGGGAGTGATTTTGGCTCTGATAGAGCCAAAATCACTCCGGGCCTTGTGGTTGAGAAACTCAACTGCAGGCTCCGGCTCGCAGTGGCGATGGTCGCGATGGTCAAGACCATCACGACCATCAACCTGCATGCTCGTATAGGCTGTGGGTGGTGACCCACAGCTATACGAGCGTCCAGGAGGACGCTCCATAATTATGGAGGTGGGCCCTGATTCAGAGTGAGCGCTCTGGTCAGAGCGTCCGGCTCTGAATCAGGGCCATAATCTTTATGTGTGACACATTTATTTTATTCAATGTTATTGTCTCATATTGGGGCGTGTTCATTATGTCACTCAATGGGGGCTGTATGGCCTCGATAATTATCATTCTATTTCGCAGCGAGCACTGGAGCAATGTATTATTCTCCGGCATAGAAACAGCTGATCCTAAGTTTGAATGAAATTTACCACTGCCAAGTCTAATTCAGCAGTGCTAATGTGCCTGTGTGAACTGAGGTTCACACAAGGCCAAAATGTCCTGGCATCTGGCTGAAGGAGCTGGGCACGGGCAAATGGATCCATCTTTGCAATCCAGGACTCCATCCCATAGGGAAGGAGCAGGGTGTGGGAACAAACTCCATCTGAAGATGGCAAATGTTCCTGCAGTTTTTTAATTTCTGAGCTTGATTAATATAGGTCCCCATAGTAGTGTATGGGGACAGGGGGAAAGATCCAGGCTGAAAGGTAAGCTAGAGATATCACTGATATCTCCTGCATTACCTTTATAATGAATGACCCTGGTACTTTATTACAAAAGTAGGTGAAAATGTACATCATCCATTTACTATGTGAAATGTGTCATGTTGGAGGACCAGATAAATTTGGCAACTGGTAGAATGCAATTTGTAAAATGCCCACAGATAGTCATGGTGGCTCGTAGACTGTATATTTCTTAGTTGTGTTAGACTATAAATAAAAGGATATTTTTGATTGTATGTTTACATTATGGGTAAATAAAATTCTGCAACTAATAGTCATACAACTCCCCAGAGTGCAAATAACTCTCTGGATGGCACTGCATGCAAATGTTCACTTGGTCCCCACAGCCTAGGATCAGCCCTGGTATATGCAGAAGAAAACAAAACCTGTATTTTATATGCAAATGGAATTCAACTGATATAATAGTATTTGAAGAAATGATTAGGGAGAGGAATCAGTAGCAGAAAGAAAGAATTAATAATGTCATTATATAGTCCATTGGTATTCCCTCATCTATACTGTGTTCAGTTTTGGAGGCCAAATCCAGCGGGTCAGCCTCCTAATATTTGTTAGTGTGAGATAGGCTGATTTAGAGTTTGTAGCTCTGCAGTACAACTATTAATTGTCCTTGCGTCTTGTTTCAACCCTTGTCAGGAATCGTTTGATATTAATATTGTATTCTTTTCTTGTTAAAAATGTGTTGCAAATTAGTAATGTATTAGAGCAATAACCAATAAAAATATTTTTCTATGCAGAATGTCCCAAATGCCCCCCATTAATACGGCCTATAAAGAAAAGAGGTACAAGAAGAATTGTCCTTGGGCTCTCTCACCCATCCTTATGTTGTATATTAAAAAAGACATGCACAGCTTAACAAACTAAGAACTTCAGTGACATGGACTGCCACTTTTGTAGCTGAAGTGCTTGGTCTGTTTGGGCCCCCACAAAACAAGTTACCAAATGGCTTAAGGCAGCTAACAGTGTTGTTAATGATCTCTGTTAATGTCAACTATTTAAACATAGAGATAAAAAAAAAATAATCCTCCACCATTCTATGGATGGTTAATGTATCAGATTGAGTCACGGTAGAAGTGTAATTAATTTTGGGAAATTCGTTTAGGCCTCATCACCAGTGGGTCTTTTGGGAAAGCTCAATTTTGGTATTTGGTAGCCCTCAATTAACTGTCTAAAACCAGATGCATTTATGGAGGATATTGGATGTAGATCTAATACTAGCATAGCCATCAAGGCTTTAGTCATCCAAAGTGCAACTGGGTGGCAGCTGTCATACTTGCTTCCTCTTGCAAAGGATTGTTTCACAGTCAATTGATTTTTGAAACTACTAATAGTCTTCTTGGTCCCCTTGTGGAATGAACATCCACCCCTAGCAGCAGCAGCAGGCCTAGTGCTCAAGGATTCTTTTGAGGAATCTAGGATAGGGGAGGAGTCAGTTAGCCTTAGCAAATTGGAGGCAGGGCTATCATTAATGAGGAGATTGATGATGAAAGTGGAGATTATAGGTGCTGGGATCTAGCTTAGATAGAAGGGAGCTAGGTGATGCTGGACTGCTTGTTGTTATTACTTTAGCATAATTTTCAGATTTTGCCAAATACTTTACATGAACTTGCTGCAAATGACATAACAGGGAGAGGTTCCTAGATGGCTTTACAAACTTTACAGATCACTTGACAATTGTTGTCAGGATTTGGGTAAAAATAATTCCATACATAAGAGGTGGATAAATTTGGTCTTAGGCCCAAGCATGACAATGGCCTTCTTTTTATCACAGGCAAGAAATGCTTACACTGGTGCCAGGCTTACACAAACAACATTCTCATCATCAACAACAACCTCATTAGCACCAGCATCAGCTACACAAATATCACCATCATTATGTTGCACTTCCACAGTAGCATCCTCAATTTGTATGTCACCATCTTTACTTTTGCTGCTCATCTCTACATTTACATAGGGTGCAGAAACTGGAAGGAGGCTTCTCTATGAGTACAGTATCAGAAATATCAGACTCACACATAGCACTCGTGGACACCCTTAGACTCTCCTCAGGGATTTGTGACATTTCTGAACAAACAGTTTGTTCTTCAACCTTTGTGGGGTTTTTCTGCACTGATAATTTTGACACCTCTTCTAGACTCTGAGTGAGAAGGTGTTGCATCGTCATGTGAGGTTACAGAAGAACTGACAGCAGTTGCAGAACCACTACTCACACAAAGAAAGGTCAAGGCCTGAGCCTTTCCTTGCCACTGTGTGTGGTGTATGGCATATTGGCAATTCAATATATTTTATCAGGAAACTTTCTATTTATTATAAGCGTTGATTTTTTTTCTTTAACATTGTGAAATATTGTCTTGATTTCATGTGTCCTGTCTTAAACCCTCAATGCCCTTGAGGACCAACTTTATTAGATGTTGAAAGACTAGTATCATCATGACCGGCAGCAGCTACAGCAATAGTACTTGGTTGCTGCTTCTGCTATTATATCGTCTGATCATGATCCATGTCAACTCGCAGCGCTTATAATATTAATGCGGTGATATGGCATCTACTGAGCATTATTGTTTAACGCAGTAACACTGCCTGGCTTGTTTGAACACACACAAGTTATATAATTGTACAAATAAGTTTTTTGTTTTTATTAAAAAAAGAGAACATCACACTGCATCTCACAGCGCTGATATTAATGGCAACTTTGCAGCATCTAGTGTTCATTAAAGTTTAACACAGTACCACTGTCTGGCCTGCTTGAACACAACCACATTTTATAAAAATAAAAATAAGTTTAACAAAAAAAAAAAGACAACTTCACACTGCAACTGACAGCATTGATATTAACAACTTCAAAATGCGACTCACTGCACCGATACTATCACGGTGCAATGGCACCTAATGAGCATTATTATTTAACACAGTATCACTGCTTGGCCTACTTGAACACACACAAGTTGTGTCTCACAGCGCTGATATTAACAACAACTTCACACTGCAACTGCAGCACTGATATTAACAACAACTTTACACTGTGACTGACAGCGCTGATATTAACGCCCTGGCATGGCACCTAATGAGCATTACTGTTCAACACAGTACCACTGCCCGTCCTGCTTGAACACACACAAGTTTTATGAAACTACAAATAAGTTTTTTCTTTCCTTTTTTTTTTTTAGAAAAGAGAACTTCACCCTGCGTCTGACAGCTTTGATACTAACAACAACTTCATACTGCGACTCACAGTACTGATATTAATGACAACTTCACACTGTGACTGACAGCGTTGAAATTAATGCGGTGGCATGGCATCTACTGAGCATTATTGTCTTACACAGTACCACTGCCTGGCCTGCTTGAACACAAACAAGTTAAATAAATATATATACATATTTAAAAAAAAAAAAAGACAATTTCACACTGCAACTCACAGCACTGATATTAGTGCAGTGGCACGACACCTAATGAGTGTTACTGTTTAACACAACACCACTGCCTGGCCTGCCTGAACAGCGAACACACACAGTGACCACAAGATCACTGCTCAAAAATGGCTTTTTTTTTAATGAAACACCTTTAAAAATGCCCCTTTAAAAAGAAGACTCAATGCTAATGTTGTTTTATACTGTATGAATGAATAACAGACACACTGTCCCTGGCTTTACTGGTTTTAGGTATACTACACACTGTGTGCACTGTGGATGCTTTTGCTAAGTAACCACTAACCACACTTTTTTGTATTTACTTTTTATTTACAAAATTTTAGGGAGCCTGCCGGCCTGCCCACACCCTCTGATCTTCTGCATCAAATTACACCTGAAAATGAGGGAGGGACTTCTATATGCAATCAAAAACAAGTGAGATCCAACGCCAGGAAGATGACGTTTTGA